>SEMN01000315.1:507500-598873 GCA_005408345.1 Macquaria australasica
ATTTGTAAGCCATAGCTTACCATAGCCAGTATCTGGTTGACACTGTGGAATATTCAGACATATTCAGATGGCCTGGAGCCACACCTGCTATCAAACAGTAGTCATTAACTAAATTCTCAACAAAGTCGTTAAATTTATGACACACTGGGTTTGCCAAAGACAGACACCAATATATGAATATTATTGCACATTAATCAAGTCTAAATGTCATTTCAGTGCAGAGTTGTGTGGTGTTAATTGGTTAGGGGTAGAAGAGGCAGAGTGAAATTGAGGGAAGAACAGAAAGCAAGGGAATGTAATGGATGTACTGCAGATGGGAAATTATTGTTAATGCAGAAAACAATGAGAAATTGAGAAGAATAATTGAATCCTTAACACTTTTGTGTCATTATTCAACAAGAACAGAACACTTTCTCTTTACCTACTTCCACCAAACAGCTTCTAGTCTGCAACAGATCCTAAATGTCTGTGGCAAACACAGTAAATAAATATTGATAAAATACAAGAAATTGCAATTACATTAGTGAGAACAATGACTGAAAGTAATTATTGTGATTTTAGCCTGTCTGATACTGGATTATCTGGGAGTTTAAAAAATCTGATAACGACATATTGGCTGATTTTGTAATTCATTTATTTTTTTTACATAAGCACATAACATATACAAAGAATCTTGATATGGATCCCTTAGATGTTTTTTTAAAGATACATACTGAGCTGGACATTTCACAGTTGAAAACCTTGTCCATGCTCCCTGTTGGACAAACTATGTAAATATCTAAATTATCTCAAACCTAGTTTGGCATTTCTGCACTGCAATTTCTTGTTACATATCAGCCAACATGTACACCAAGACGATATATCTGCAGTAATCTAATATTGGTTGATATTTCGGCTTGGCTGATTTATTGGTTTAGCTCTAATTGTGATCAGAATATTGAAAACAAAGTGTCTTCTACCATCAACACTCAGTCTTGGAACATCTCCAAAAAGTGTTAAGATAATTGAGGGGCAGGACATTTCCAAATCCTAAGCTTTCTGAATCAACAATCACACAGACAGTGTTCAGCCCTTAATGCCATGAAGCAGCTGCACTCTATGAAAAGAGATTTGCTCAAGAGCTCCTCATACCAGCAGTGTGTGCATGTGCTCCCTTTTGAACTCAATCATGCCGAGGATTATCAAATTACTGAGTGCAATCAGGCTCTAATTGGGACTCTCTCTTGTGTCCTAATTGGTACTCAACCACTTGCATGTAAACGAACCACAGTCTCTAGTGTACCCATACCTCCATACTCTAGTGAGACCAAACTGAATGAAGACTGTTCATGGATAGGTGCTGTAATGTTTGGAAAAGTAATACCAAGATGATACATTGGACCTTTCTGAGGTGCTGGTTAATGCCCCTGGGTTTTGCAATGATTGAGGGTTCCTGCGTAGACATGATGTAATCCTTTTTGGAACATTTCCACTTCTAAATGCAACCATGTGGTCTTCTCTGTTCTATTTTCACAAGTTTATTATTACAGTTGTGAATAGTACCGGTAGTAACCTTGTCTTTCCTCTTTCAGCTGCGAGCAGCCCTCTAGACAGCCCTCGAAATGTGTCGACCAATGCCTGCCTCAACTTTCCATTTGCCCGGAGGTATGTTAGCACTGCTCTCTTGAATCTTTTTGAGGTGATATATTTGTTTTGTCACATCTCAAGGATCTCAGATTATGATGATTGTATTCCATTTAAACCCTTAATAAAACGGGTGACACTTTAATTTACAGGTCCGTAATTTTCTAATATTATTTTAGAAAGTGTCTTGGAGATACATTAAATATGTAATTTGGTACTAACTGTGGGGCGAATAGGAATTTCCTTTAAAGAAAAGCTCTGTTTAAGAGCAAGTAATTATTGCATTATTCATATATTATTGGAAACTATTTTTGCATGTTCAGCTGATCTGTTCTGCACTGACAAAAAGACCTCTAGGTTACACAACAGTAGCAATTATAATGGAATTAATTATATGGAAATGTATCAAATAAACAGTGTCTCTAGTTTACCTTTTCATTAATTTCTATTTTGTCTATAAATAAAAGTTTTCAACCAACATCAGCACTAGTTATTTTTTTTTCTTTTTACCCAAAACTGCTTTTGAAGTGAGCGAGGGAGTACACAGAAAGCGAGGATATCACGAACTGGAAGTACAGGCTGCCAATTCGTTATTTATTTGTCTGGCATCCCTGCCAAAATATAGTGTAAGGGCAATGTACAACATATTTGGATATGGTTTATTAAATCCTGTTGAGGTTCCCAGAAAGATTTGGGCCGTACATCATGATTAGTTAAAATGATTCCCGTGTCTATGTGACTCTTCTTTAAGCTGTGGATCTTTTTAATTTGACAATGTGAACCCAAATGAACCAAATACAAATAAAAAACAAAAACTCAAAAAAGAAATAAATCTAATGCGTGATCACACTCTGAGGATTTCCTGTGAGATTCTGTGTGTGTGTGTGTGTGTGTGTGTGTGTGTGTGTGTGTGTGTGTGTGTGTGTGTGTGTGTGTGTGTGTGTGTGTGTGTGTGTGTGTGTGTGTGTGCGCGCGCCCGTGTGTAACAGCAGCAAGGTGACTGAGGCTGACTCAGCCTGGAACATTCACCAGCCCCCCCCCCCCCCCCCCGCTAGGTGTCCTTACAGCCGACTTCCCCTCGGCAGGCAGTTAGATAGCGGGTACCCCCATAGCCCACTCACACATCATTCAGCCCAGTTCCCATGGCAACGCGCTTGTCTCGCTCCAGGCATGTGTAGCCTACAAGTGAAGCTACAAGTAAGGGCGGCACCTTGAAGACACCCAAGAACAGTCGTTGGATAGTCATGAGCAGTTCAGGTGCTTCGTCCTTAAATATGATGGCAACAAGACAGAAAATAGACACCTACTCTGAGAAAGTTGGTGCTGGCATCAGTGTAATCTATGAAATAAACCTTGAATCTTTAAACCTTTTTAATTTTACAAGTTTTATGTCTGTTTTAGGACAGCAAACACTCACGGTCCTATTTTATGATATACTATAATGAATATAATGCATTAATCATCTATTGTACCTGAGGAAAGTAATGAATTCCCACACTGTCAAATGCAATGTTTTTGGTCACAAACTTTCCTCAGACACCCATCATCTGTTGAGCTGCAGTAATAAATACTCAAAGCCGTGCAGAACAATCAGTGACCCTGTTCATTGCTGCTTGACACTCTGGTTTACTTAGTTCATTTTATATGTCAGTGTTTACTGATGCTCTTCAGTTGAAATTCATGATCAGCTAATGAACCGAACTCTTAGAAATAATCAGGGTAGATCCTTTTTAAGCCTTTATCGGCCTTGATTTGTTGAAGTGGTCTCTAAAACAACATTGTGAAGTTGTCCTTGTCTATTTAACATCACTCTTTAAGCTCTTGCTCATTCAGTCTGTCATTGCAAATAGATTTAATTCTGAATGTTATGGCGCTTTCATTCAACCTGTGAGTTTCCAGTGAGAATTCTTTGTATAACAACATCTTTCCTTTGCTTGCAAACAACAAGCCAAATATTATAACAAATAACCTTTAGTTTCTTAGGTTTTTTTTCCACTTCAGTTTTGATGTGTGTTTTATATTGTTTTCTGTTGCAAAATCCAAACTGGAGATGAGATCCTTTCACTGGTCATGCTTTGAAGCGAAGATTTCTTTCTGTTATGTAAACTACATCCTCAAATTAATTTACTTTGCTAGCTACTCCTTGTATCTGGACAAATGAAAACTGGCAAGTAAGGTAACATTGTCAGTACTAATCCCTCAGTTGAATGCCAGGGGTCACCGGATCACTTGCGCAAGATTCCCAAAACTCACTGGAACTCTTTCTTTGCTTTTCTCTTTCTCTGCTGCTGTCGTGATCTCAGCCACTTGGCTCGCGCCGACAGGTAGCTTCTTTTAAAATTCTTGTACTATGTCTGTTGGCTTTTAAAGCTTGTGTTTTAAATTTGTTTTTCCTTTTAAAAAAAATCTTGTTATGTGAAGGGATAGGCTGATTTGCATTGAGCTGCTGTGAATCAAGTGAGGACACAGAGTGTCCTGTTATATATGAAATTTTGAAAAAAAAAGAATAATTTCATGCTCTCATAGTCACAGGACTCCTCCGTCGTCTGTTATGTAAGGAGTTTCACATATGAAATGCTAACTAATGCGAATGCTGCTGAGGCTTATGTAACATGCGTGTCCGTTTCTCTCAGAGCGGAGGGCCGGAGATGGTCCCTGGCATCCCTCCCCTCGTCTGGCTATGGAACCAACCCGCCAAGCTCCACTGTCTCGGTAAGGCATCCCAAAACATGGCACCATTCTTCCCGGTCGATAAATGGCGGCCAGGCATTTCTAACACCTCACTCAGCCCAAATAACACATTCGTTTATGCAATAAGGGAGAACGGACGCCAAGCCCGAGATGACAAACTGTTAATTGTTTTCCTCCATCATCTGCTTGAATTAGTCACTGTACCAGTCTGTGGAACTCTGTGTTAAAAGTAATTCACACAGTATGTGCGTATGCATGTTAATGAGGGGATGAAGTAAAGTGTTTGTGTGTGTGTGTGTGTGTGCGTACCCTTGCTGTTTTAGTTATTAGATTAAATACTTCAAGTGACATTTTTTGACAGATTTTCAACAAAACACATTTGTCACATTAACAATTGACGAAGACCTTTTTTTCATTAACATCAGCTGTGGTAATTATGCTACCTTGGCCTTAAATCTGGTGTTTTTATTTAGTATTTAAGAAGCTGATTTCCTGAATTACTATGCAAGCTTTTTGGGAGGATAAATGTCAAAATATATTGGATTCAAAAATATGTTTTTGAGAATATTATATATCAAATATCTTACTTTAGAATAAAGCGCTAATTGTATTAGTTCGCAGAATGACGTGATGAAACTGCATTCAAATGAACAGTTTGCAGTGGGGGGAGAGTGTGCGGAGTCTGTGGTGAAAGTCTGCCATGTCCAGCTATTATAAGGAAGTTTATTGGGTAGACCCGGGCACAGGCCCAGAGGTCAGTGTGCACAATAGGGCTCACTGCCCTCTTTATACTGAGGCATTAGAAAGAGACTTCACAGATGCTGTCCCTCTGACCCTCTTCTGTTCACATGGGCCGCAAAATTAAACAGATTGCCGGCAACGTACACCACGTCCCGTTCAGTTTAAAAGAGTTTACTCAGCGCCTCAGTAGACTTGGAACATAACTTATTTGTGTAGATAATGATGCCTCTGCGGGCTTAGTTATTGTTTACACCATTACCTGAAGAAATACTTTAATTATTCGTTGGAGAGGTGTGAAGTTCATTTTTCACTATTTGACTACTGTTTCTAAATTCATACACCAGGCACCAGCTAAATTTGTGTGCCTCTTTTAAATCCTCCACTGGTGGATTATCAGTTGGGCAGGCTTATGATGGCTTCTTGTTGGCACAGAGTGCGCTATGCTGCTGTCGTAATGAACTAGAAAGTAAATATGAATATGTGAGAGAAGCAAACTCACAATGCAAGAGCAAAACACAACAATATTGCTGTCATCCCTTTCCCAGCTGCCCTCTTTCAACTTCAGGTCTGCCTCACTTGTCTGAACACGTTTGTGGGGTTTAGCAGTAGTTTCTCTAATCCCTCTTAAACAAGATGATGCCACAGAAAAGGCAGGACTGACGAGTAGCAACGTCCTCTTTGCAAAAGGAAGTAGCAGGGTTTACTGGAATTGTGATCTTGAGTTTGGCAGAATGCTACATTTATCACCTTTTAAATCTGTCTTTGGCTGAACTTGGTCTTGTTAATCATCCACTATGACAACTGAGGCTGGATTAATTCGGTTTCAACGTGTGTTACATCCCAATATATTTCTCTGACTTTTCCTGTCTCTATGGAACCTTTTAAGCCTTTGTGTTTTAAGGACTGTATAAATAAATATTCTTTAAATATGGGTGTGCAGAATTATTCAATAAGCAATTATTTGTCTTTTTATGTTGATAAAAGGTCTCTGTTTTATTTTAGGTCATAGTTCCATAAACGGTTTTCTATTGTCTGCCAGATATGGCTGTTTAAAACTGGGACATCAGTTAGATAGTAGCAGCCGCACCATATTAAACTCACTACACAAGATATAAAGGCCCAGTATAAACATTGCAGTGTGGCGTTTTTATTTCATGTCCATCAGAATTCACCTGAGCAACTGTTATTATTAAAACGACGAACTCTGGTTGGCTGAAGAGATGGTAAATTTGGCTCGCGTTTTGGCTAAATTAGCAGCGGATGAATGTGAAGATTTTAACCTGTTAAATAATTTTCTCGACTGATGGATCCCTCTTTGTGTCCGCAGTCCTCCTCGTCCTCCCAGGAGCGCCTTCACCAGCTTCCCTACCAGCCGACACAAGATGAGCTGCACTTCCTCTTCAAACACTTCCGCAGCACAGACAGCATGACCGACGAGGATGGGCGGCCCTCGACGGTCATACGACCTCGGTCTCGGAGCCTCAGGTAGCTAATCCTGATTTCACCTTGAATGAGCCTTGTCTGCCATGTAATGCTACACATTAATTTTTAGAAAAAAGCGCTTACAAGGTAATTATTGCTCAATATATCAATGATTAAGATGATAACATTTTCTCCAAGTGTTGTTCTTAAGTGTGGGATAGCCAAATTTCTTGACGCTGATGTTTGTTTTCATAGCTAGTAATAATGTAGAAGGACATGGGCTGCAACTGAGATATCATAATCTATGATAACAATGTCACCTCATTTTTAAGGCTTTGCCGACATGGAGCAAAGGCTCTTGACTCGACACCAGCTTGCAATCTGTACACTTTGACAGTTTTTTTATTTAAACCTGAAAAGACTAACCTTATGAACTGTAAAACAAACACTGAATTTTACCTTTTAACGTGTCTATTCTTACGCCATAGATCCACTCTGAGATGGGAGAAGTGTTAGTGTGTTACACTTGTGTTCACCACTTGTATATTCCCATCAAAACCACTTGTTTTACAGTCCAGTCTGAACCGAGTCTAAACAGCTGTTTTATATAGTTTCTTGGCCTGTCATTAAACTAATGAAAGTAATATTTTATACAGATTAAATGCAGTAATCCTTCCTAAGGGATTAACCACCTCTTTGTTGCGGAAAACGACATTTTAGATTAACTTTGGACAGTGATTGCATGTTTTGGACCGTTCGTGAGGTCCCTGGTGTCATTATGTGCTGTTAGACTGTCAGATGTCAAGATGTCTGTGCATCAGTATGACCAGGACAAATTCACAAGCAATGCAGCATTTGGCGTCTCAAGTACCTCAGATTGATTACACATGCCTGTTGGCCGGCAGGCAGGTGGAGATCTGACTGCAGAGCTGTGTGGTTTTGACAACTTTTGTCTGTTGGCTCTGCTCTGCGCTGTTTGTGCGATGCCTGGGTGCTCTGTGTTCTGGCACCATGGTGTGCTGTGCGTGGGCATGCTAGCTAACAGAGCGCCTCAGGGATCTAGCTGCTGAACTGTAGTCGAGGGTGGGGGTGGTTTAGGGGGATGGGGGGGCCTGATGCAGAGAGCCACAGTGAGCTGCAGCAGTGTGTGTTGGGCAGCAGCCATTCCGTCTAACAGAGGTGTCTTTCATGACAAAAAAATGGCTTAGGGAGCCTGTTTGCATGTGATAGGTTTTCCTCCATCTGTTCTGTTTGAAGCTTCATCAAGCAAGATTTTTTTTTTGTAAAAATACACCCGTCTCATCGGACTAAATGCTGGTGGTGTTGCAGTAAATGACTAATTGAGTGATGTTGGTGATTCACATGGTTTGGCCAGAAGATGCATCAAAACCTGACAGTGAAATCCACTCTGACTGTAGCTTTACCAGCTTAAGAGCTACTCAAATCAAATGTTGGGCTCACAATATTGCTTTTGGCAGGTTGAGATCAAAAGTACAAGTGTAGATGTTGACCTCAAAAAACTTCTTTCAGTCAAACTCAAACTATGAGTTTAGAGTTGATGTGTGTATGTTTGGGTGTGCTGAACTGAATCGACTTTTGGTCATCTCTAAATAACCGTGATGGCCTCGATGACACAACTACTTTCTCACCCCATCCTAGCTTAATGGCTCAGAGGAGAACTGTATTTGATTGTGTATTGGTAAAAATGTAAATGCACTTGCTGGGTCAATTAAAATATACTAATCTGTTGTTTTGTTTCTGTTGCAGCCCCGGGCGATCGAATGTCTCCTTTGATAATGAGATTGTCATGATGAACCATGTTTACAGAGAACGTTTTCCAAAGGTACATTCATGTAGCAAAGACACTGCTTTTCCAGTTTGTTGCACATGTGTGTTGTCCCACCTTAACAAAACAAAGTTTGATTGTTAATCCACCTAGACAGTGTCTTGAAACTCAGTAGGTAGAGGCTTTATTTTTAAAAACAGAGTATAGGATGGAAACTGAGCCTGAGCTTTGAAAGCCACAAATTCCAGCAGGTGGCTAATTTATAAAATGTGTTAAATCACTGGTAATGATCAACAACCATATGAATCCACCCACAGAAATATTATGGACATTTGGTGCTGCGGAGAGTAAAAATCATCCTTTAAATGCCTTAACTGTGTGTTTGTGTGCTTGTCCTCCCTGCAGGCCACAGCCCAGATGGAGGAGCGCTTGTTTGAGATTATCACCCACTGCTCTCCAGACAGCTCCCTCCCGCTGGCTGACGGGGTGCTGGGCTTCATCCAGCACCAGTTGGTCGAGCTGGTCAGAGACTGTCTGGACAAGTCCCAGACAGGCTTGGTTACGTCCCGCTACTTCGCTGAGCTGCAGGAGAAGCTGGAGAAGCTGCTTCACGAGGTGGGGAAACAGCCAGCTGATTTAGGTCTAGCAGGACCCATTATGTGTGTATATATATACTCATTATATGGGTCAAAATAGCTTTGATAGTTGCAAAACATTATTGAAAATGAACTTCATCATCATTCTGCGTCAGCTGATGAGTACATGTGAACTTTATCTGGACACTCGGATGTGATGAAGTTATGAAAGGGGATTGATCGAGCCGGGGTGAAATGTGCAGCGCGTCACTCAATAAACGTCTGATAGCCAAAGGCACACACAATAGATCTGGTTGTGGAAATTGTCAGTGATGGTGAGAGGTAGTTTTGTCACAGATCTTATCTGTGTTGTGATAAAATGTTAGTTTCTATAGCAACCCCTTCCCCTGTTCCTCTGCATGCTGTCAGACAGAAGGCATGGCCGACTCGCTGTACCTCCAGCTGAACTGATAAGTCTGTTCCCATGCAGTGGAACAAATGCTGTCGTGTATACACACACACACACACACACACACACACACACACACACACACACACACACACACACACACACAAAAACCTGAAGACTCACTGTGTGCCAAGACCACTTTGTTAACAGTGTGCAACAGTTTCAGGGACAAAAAATGACATTTTCAGTCATCTAAATTCTCCATGAGTATTTATTTGGGATTTGATGTATGTAGTGATAGAAATTATTTTCATTTTGTAAAAGCTGTAAAAATTTTGTTTTAAGCACTTATTATCTGGTAGCTCTTGCCTCAGAAATATCCTTTGGTGTACAGAAAGTAACACTTTTTTTTTTTTTTTTTAATCTTTGCTGCCAAAAGCACAAAATCTCTTGTGCACTGCCTCCTGATCTTTGCAACAAAAGTAGCTTCATGAAGAACAACATTTTGACAGAAGCTTTTTATTTATTTGTCAACCTCCAGTCATTGTCTACATGCCCGTTACCTCAGGTGCTTTTCTCAAGCATGCATCAGCTCTACTGTTTGACCTTTGTACTAAGCAGAAGAACTTTTACCTTGTCACCATGAACAGTGAATGTTAGAGTGCCACCTACAGAGACTTCATCAAGAGAAAATCCAAAACAGAAGATGATCTCACAGAAACAATAAAAAGTGATTAACACATGGTTTACCACTTAAATCAGATTCTCCCAGCTGAGTGAGCATGTGAGGATTCTGTGTTTCACACTGTGTTTTCAGTAGTAGGACACAAGGCTGTTAGAGGAATTGGCCTTGTGACTTTCTAGTGAAGACAAGACTGTCTTTGTCACACTTCCACATTGTGACATTCACATTGGATTATGGGTCTGGCATGACCAGAGGGTGAGACGACAACACAGATAAACTCACATGTGTAGACCATGATTCTCTCTACCATTGGGAACTCTGAAGAAAGTTAAAGCAGTAGTTTGATATTTTAGAGGTGCAGGTAGGCACAAAGCCAGGCTAGCCATTTCCCCCCGTTCCCAGTCTTTATACTAAGCTAACCAGCTCCGATTATAGTTTTATATTTAACAGCCAGATGAGAGTAGTATCAATCTTGTCATGGTTCAGGCTGTACATGCATATAACTTGGACACAAATGCATAGTATACCACGCAGCCAGTGTTTCACTAGTACAGACAGTCACTCCTGTCGTCTACAAGAAAGGCTGTGGATGACTCATTAAGACTCCACCCACCCACCCAGTGATTATTCTAATAATTCCTCTTGGTTTAAAGTGATGTCTTTGACGCAATTCTGTCAGGCAGCTTCTGTTTTCATATTTCTCTTAATGCTGTCCCCGTCTGCTTTGAGATCACTGTTTTATATATTTATATTTCCTGTTTCAGTACAAAGCAGTGCTTCTGCTAGAATCTTTTTTCAGGGGTGGAGGAAGTGGCACACATTGAAAGAACTAAGCCCCGATGACAAAAGAGATTTACTTTTAAGGCTTTACTTTTTTTTTACTGTTCTTTTTGCACACCAGATTTTTCATTTTGTTAACGTTTTATTAGCCTCATAAAAATACACTGATATTTCTTATTAATGTAGTGTATTTGAAAACATTGTGTAGACATCAGACAGAGAAATTCTGTTAACCTTTTTTTATTATAAATTATCCATGATTCATACATGCTATCTATTATCCCATATCTCAAAATGTGGCATCGTGGAAATCACTGTTGTCCCTTTTGCTCCTTTACTTTTATTTTTATGTTATTTGAAATTTTATTTTAATATACTTCCACAAAACTAAAGGGTATGCAAAGTTTGACATAGCACCATATTTGATCAAAAGTATCATGATATTTCATTTTTTAATGTCATCCATTCCTATTTGCTAGATTATTCTGATTGTGACATTTTTTTGCCCCTGCTCCCATACTGTTTTGTTTTCCAGGCCTACGAGCGCTCTGAAAGCGAGGAGGTAACCGTCATCGTCCAGCTGGTGAGGAAGATCCTCATCATAATCTCTCGACCGGCTCGCCTCCTGGAGTGTCTGGTAAGCTGAGGAGGAGAAAATCTCTTCCTAATTGAAAATAAGATTACTTTGACTGAAATGGGTAGAAGTCAGTTCACGTTAAAGTTGGACTGCAATGAGTCTGACCTTTTTTCTCCTCTAAAAAAGTGGAAGTGTGTCACCAGAGAATGAAGCTGATGATCTTTGAAGGAAGACAATATTACTAAACTTTCACTGTTCCCCCTTCAACGTTAAACATTCCCAATTAAAACCGTTGTCAGTGTAATCTATGGATTATCCACAGTAATTGTGTCTCTGCAAAAAACATTGTTGAGCTTTAAATGTATTTTTGTAATACTTTGAGCATCACAAATTAAATTCCATACACTTCCATTGTATTGGTGAGGTGGAAGAAGGCTCAGTAGCAGATGTCTCACAACGTCTATAGATAAAACCAAAAATATCCATATGGCTAAATTTTTAAATACCACTACAGTCTAATGTTTCTTTTGTGATATGGGTGAATTGACCCTCAAAGACTAACCCAGTATAACAAGTTTGTTTGTTGTTGTTTTTTATTTTTATTTCTTCTGTACATTGATGGTTGGATAACACAAATGAAATAGGTGTCAGGTTTTAACTGTGATAAGCCCTTTTAAATCCTGCAAAACCTGTCATAAACACTGTAGTATTAAAATACTAACCCTCTTGATGCTTATTTGCACAAGTCTGAACATGAATAACATTCACTATGTTTTGACTTAAAATTGACATTTCAGTAATCTTAAATCACCAACTCTAAATACAGGTCCAATTAGGATAATTATTGGTCATCCAGCTAATGGGATAACTACTAGTAATAAATCAAGAGACTGGACTTGAAGCCTCTTGGATGAGAAGCTGAACATCTTTAAGACTACAGTTGCCTTTGACTTGTGCCACTGTTACAGATTAAACACTTGCTTTTGCTGTTTCTTGCTTTTTGGCCTCAGCCAGTACACATTAATAAGACTTGGATGCTGTTCACAGGAGTTTGACCCGGAAGAGTTTTATCACTTACTTGAGGCAGCAGAGGGCCATGCCAAAGTCGGCCGGGGAATCAAGACCGACATCCCGCGGTACATCATCAGCCAGCTGGGTCTGACACGGGACCCATTAGAAGGTAAAGGAACTCTCTGCCATAAAGTGACACGTCTTTTATTATTGTTACTCTGTGCATGTGTCTTTTGATGTCACGTTGTATTGGTATAAGATTTAACTTGCATCCTAGAATAGGCCTTTATGAACTAACAAAAAATAAAAAATATATAAATAAGTGCAGAAGTTCTGACTGGGGAAAGAAGTCCTGCAGTGTGAGTGTAACCTGAAATTCAGGTTCAGTCGCATCAAGAAGTTTAAAATTTTCAAGTTTTACTGCCACATAAACATGCTATGAACCAGTTTCTATACAGCTAAATGACATTAACAACACATAACAACCCTCAGATGGTCTGACAGAACATCAGGTTCACTGAAAAGTGCCTAACTGTGTATGACATAAGAGTAACAGAGATGGAGAAAGAAGGGTTAATGGTGGGTGAATCTTTGCAGTAACATTATAATCACTGTCTCTGTCTCTTTTATTATTTCTAGACATGGTACAGCTTGAACAGTATGATGCCAGTCCTTCAGTGTCAGTGGAACCAGATGCTAATGTGGAGGTAAACTTTCACTTTTATTATTACTGACTACCTGTAATTGGAAGAGGATATGATTTAAGATTAAAAATTAAAACTCATACTTTCTTTAGATGTATCCCTTGTTTTAAATTGTTTTAGTCACCTCTGAGTGCTGTGATAAATGTGTCTCCAGAGGATCAGGATATTTTATGTTTTTTTTTTTTTGTGGTTTCCAGTGACCCATTTTAGTGTGAAAGGATACCATAAATATTTTAAATCAGAGTGTTCTTTTCGTTAGGTGAGCTACAGGAAGCCAAGACATTTTAAGGTGAAAGTAAATCTCAAAATTGCTCTGAAATCTGTGACGGCAAATTAAACGAAACATTTGTTAGGGTAGTATCATAACAAATACTGAAATCAAATCCCACATTCAGATACATAGACAAAATGTGAAAATTATGTGTTTGGTTTTGGACTACAAGTTGGATCACGGTATACTTCATGTAACAGAATGCAGAACAGGCCCTGGAACATTAATTACACTGTAATAATCCTACTAATATATTACTTCTACTGTGCTTAATAAACAGCCACTAACATCCTGTTTCTGCTTCATCTCTATAGAATAAGGCCCCACAGACGCTGACACCAACTAGAAGGAAACCCCTTGAGAGTGATTTTGAAACGATCAAACTCATCAGTAATGGAGCGTACGGGTAAGAAGAAAGAGCCATTGTTTTAGCTTTCTTTGGTTTTTCTTGGCATTTCTGATTAGTTTTCCAAAAGATTTGTTGCAAACTTTTTTTAATTCTTTTAAACCAAGATTTAATTTAATAAAGTCAAAAGGCACCTTTGGGTCCCTCGCTGGAAATATGTTGCCAAGGAATTCCTTGAAACTCTACTGCATGCCAGATGTTCCATGAAACCTATTCAGCAAACCATAGCAGCTGTCAGCGGTTGAACTTGACGTTTTCCAAGTGGCCTTAGAGTGCTTATTCACTATATTCATTCATTATATATATTATTATCTTGTCAGAAACTAATTTCCTCCTTTAGATCAAACATCCAGAATATCGACATGGGTGGTTTTCAAGTAATTACGTATCATGTTGCGTTATTCTGTGTCCGCAGCTTAATAAAGACGAGGAATTTCATGACTCCTTCAAACTGTCAGTCAGAACAGAAAACAGCTCACAGAGCGCTGCAGTCATCCTCTTTGGCTAGAATGGTGGCTGTGATTTGATCATGCCACAGCAAAGGCAACTTCATGCAGAGATGTCCCATCTGTGCAGTCGTGGGTTGAATTAGAATAAGATGAAGGGAATCTTAAATCTCAGAAGTAAAAGTTACACTTCTACTTAAAAGTAGCAGAAAGTAACCAGTGAAAAATCGGCCCAAACTTCAACCCCTGTCTTTGCCCCTGTTGTCAATGAGAATATCCCTTAAAATTGTCTTGAAGCTGTTTTACTGTTAAGTGTGAAGATAATATGTCTAATGTGGATTTTGACAGGGCCGTGTATCTGGTCCGCCACAAGGAGACCCGCCAACGGTTTGCCATGAAAAAGATAAATCGTCAGAACTTGGTCCTGAGGAACCAGATCCAGCAGGCTTTTGTGGAGCGAGACATCCTAACTTTTGCTGAGAACCCCTTCGTTGTCTCCATGTTCTGCTCGTTTGAGACGCGACGTCACCTCTGCATGGTCATGGAGTATGTGGAAGGTAAAGTAGAGAAAGACTGCTATGTTTGCTATTTAGACATTTGGCTCTAATCTAGAGCGGCTTACAGTAAGTGGTAATGTAGAACTAGAAATAAGAAATAATAGAAAACAATGCCCGTTTCTGTTTCATTAAGGTGGAGATTGTGCCAACCTGCTCAAGAACATGGGCCCACTGCCTGTAGACATGACAAGGATGTACTTTGCTGAAACAGTCCTGGCCCTGGAGTACCTTCACAACTATGGCATCGTGCATCGGGATCTCAAACCTGACAAGTGAGAACACAAACCAACTCCCTTTTTACTCCTGTTTTAAGATTTGTGCATGAGAACAGCACTGCCTGAGCAAACACTGGCTTCTCTTTTGGACATGTACTGAGTATGACCCAGCTCTGACCCAGTAGTCTTGCTTGATTCATTAAATTACTAAACAGATATAGTCTGGTCTGTGATTAGGCAGATAGAGAGTCCAGATTTCTTTTTTTTTTTCACTCCTTTTATATTTCAATCTAGGCACTTGCATTTGCTTGCAGAATTTGGTGAAAGTATTGACCATTCAAAAGTAAAATACCCTTGGAATACTGCTTGTGTTGATGATGGATTAGTTTTTGTCTCTTTCCACCCAACAGTTTGTTGATTACATCCATGGGCCACATCAAGCTGACGGACTTCGGCCTGTCTAAAATTGGCCTGATGAACATGACCACCAACCTGTACGAGGGTCACATGGAGAAAGACACAAGAGAGTTTGTTGACAAACAGGTGAGACTGTTTCAAATGTAACAAAAAGTCTTTTGCAACAGCGGTGATTATGGAAGCAGCTGTTTCTGTTCCCCAAAACTCACCTGTGTTGGTTTTCTTGTGCAGGTGTGTGGCACTCCAGAGTACATTGCTCCGGAGGTGATCCTCAGGCAGGGCTATGGGAAGCCAGTGGACTGGTGGGCGATGGGGATCATCCTCTACGAATTCCTGGTCGGCTGTGTTCCGTTCTTTGGAGACACAACCGAAGAGCTTTTTGGACAAGTTGTCAGTGGTAAGCGCCAAAATGATACATTATTAGAGAGAGTAGAGGAGTCTCTTATTTCTCATCTTTTTAGAAAATCCTTGTAAGCATACATTTACAACTTTGTATCATTGCATTTGTTGCACAGAAAACAAGGTCATGTTGTATGCCGAAAGCCAAGATATGGAAATAATTAAGTGCCAGCAGAGATTGTATTTTAAGTACAAAAACTTGAGCTGTGCTGAGTTTCAAACACTGCAACACTTTCAGAAGCTGTTATAGTAACTTTATACTTTTATTTGATAACCTGTCAAACCTGTTTTTCTGGTTTTTGCAGATGAAATCATTTGGCCAGAAGGAGACGATGCCTTACCTGCTGATGCCCAGGACCTGATCACCCGCTTGCTCAGACAGAGTCCTTTAGACCGACTAGGAACTGGTACTGCTCAGTTTACTGCTGATTAACACATGAAAAAGCAGCAGATGGTGTTTGATACAGGCTGATACTGAAAAATGAGGGTGTTGTCTCTTAATCCTAAAATTCTGTACAACAAGATTTTGTAGCAGGATGGAAATTAAAATGGTGACTTTCTCCTAAACACAATTATATTTATAAACTTTATAAAGTACATATGTAAATCCAGAATTAACAAATGACGAGAAAAATTCATATTTAGAAGTAAAGAAATGTGGGATATACTAAGTTAGAGATGCATATAAGAAACACCTATTTGTCAAAAGTAAATTTAGGACTTGTATTAAATATATTTTGCCTCTTTAGTTTTATTAAACTATTGACATCATAATGTTTTTAAACTTAATCCAGTTTTTGATTGGCTGTGAAAACTGTTGTTGTAGGCGGAGCCTCAGAGGTCAAACAGCACCCCTTCTTCCTGGGTTTAGACTGGAACGGACTCCTGAGACAGAAAGCTGAATTCATCCCTCAGCTGGAGGCAGAGGACGATACCAGCTACTTCGACAGTAGGTTACAGTTGAGATTATATAAAATGTCTTCTAATTAGTGTTACATCCTTCAGGCTTAAAGAGTGGATTTTCTCCCACATTTAAAACCCATTAGACCAGAATATTACTGCATCTACTGGTGTGAGAGCACAGAACAGCATTTGTGGTGGCTGTTTAAGACCTCTCTTGTGATGCACAAATGTAATGTGTCAACAGTTGATAAATTGAAAACTTCACAGACTGGGTTCTCTATATTTTATAAAAACAGTTTTCTCTGTTTTCTTTTTGTGAATTTCTCTGAAACTTTGAGTGTCTTCTTCTGTTCCTGTTTTCAGCTCGTTCAGAGCGTTACCATCATTTGGCTTCTGATGAGGATGAGGAAACCAATGATGAAGAGTCTTCCTTGGAAATCAGACAGTTTGCTTCCTGGTCTCATCGCTTCAGCAAGGTAAGGTAAACATGTTTTGGAACACAAGAGCTTAGGAGGTTTAAAAGGCAGTCAGCCCTTTGAAAAATTGGTACAAAAGAAACTTGCAGCATTATTTCTAATTAAAAGAAATATGTTCTCATAATTAAAGACCTTGTGCTGTGACAGAATTGAGTAAAAGGTAACCATTGCCAACCAGGCTGTCCCACTGTGTTATGCATTATTAATTAGCCCACTCTTGCAACAACTGTACTGGACAGTCAGAATTAACTCAACAGCCTTTATTAGAGTCAGCAACAAACTGATGTGAAAAAGGTGCATGAAAAATGAGTCAGTGTATAAGATGAAATTATCAGAAATTACCCATGTCGATTCAATGCTGTTGAGATAAAGTCATATGTTTACCAAAGAGTGGAGGGCCTCTAGCATGGCTGGTAGACATCATCTGAAAGCTCTTCAATTCTCAGCTCAGCTCTCTATTTCACACCCTGTCTCCTGTTCAACCTCTCAGGTTTACAGCAGCACAGAACATCTGGCAACGCCGTCCAACCTGAGCTTCTCCTCTGACCGCAGCCACAGTGAGGACAAGGAGGACCGCGGGGACATGGGAGGACTCAGTCCCTGCCCAGCAGAGGGCAGCGTGGAGCGCAGACATGCTGGACGCATGGCCAGGTAAGCACAGGTGTAAGATGTGTCATAATGTATATCATAAGCTGCTTTTATAGCTTTTTGAAGTGCTTTGAGGTCATCTTAAGGCTTTTTGTTAATTTCTTGTTTTGTATAGCACTTTGTTGCTAGGTTACATGTAGAATTTCTGCTGAAAAATGTATGAAATGAATGGTTGACCTGCCCTAAAAGCCTTCTCTTGTATCTGAGTAAGAGCAGCAAGCAATCAAAACAAAGTGTTGGTGCGATGTTGTGTGATCATTCGAACTCTTATATCAGTTGATTTACCCGTCCAACTGGTCTTTGGCTGTTTGTAGCCTTCGCCCTCGGGCCTCCTCCAGCTCCTCCCAGTCTGAGAGGAGCACCAGCCCTCTGGTGATGAGCAGCACCCACAGCCTGGAGACGATGCCCCGCTTTGCCCTCTCCACTGATGATGAAGGTAAATCCAAACTTACATGTTTTTGACACGTCTGTTCACAACATATGTTAGAGACATGAACAGTGAGCATATTTACATGTTGTCTACCTTTTAACCTATGTTACCTGCAGCTGAGGTGGTTGTGTCAAACCTTCGGAGGATTAGGATTCGCAGCAACAGCACCGGGGCCAAACACTCATCCCCCAAGGACCCGGCCGGCCCTCGACGTTTCGGCAACCAGCTGGAGACACCGGACAGACAGAGGCTTCCCTGCGGAGGGAAGGTTCCTAAGTCAGCATCCGTCTCAGCCCTGTCTCTCATCATCACTACAGGTACAGAAGCTGATCATTAACACCTCAAAGGGAAGCAGAAGACAGAATGAATGTGACAATGAGCCACTGCTGTAAAGTGCTAAACGTAGAGAAAGATAGCACCTTTACTGCTACAATCTGTGATTCAAGTGAAATCAAAACGTTAGATGCAGATCCAGAGCCTGGTGACAGGTTTCCTAATACATGGATGCTTGTAATATCTTCTAATATTTGTAATCATGGAAGTAAAACAAGCCTATATTTAAAACATAATAATGAAAGTAACTGAACTGTCCTGTGTTTGTTTCAGATGACTCGCCCGGTGGCCTCCAGCCCAGTCCCATCTCCCCACGCTCTCTCTCTTCTAACCCTTCGTCCCGTGACTCCTCCCCCAGCCGGGACCTGTCGTTCAGCTCCGGCAGCCTAAGGCCTCCCATTGTCATCCACACCTCAGGGAAGAAGTACGGTTTCACCCTGCAGGCCATCCGGGTCTACATGGGCGACAGCGATGTCTACACGGTGCATCACATGGTGTCGGTGGGTGTCACCACAAGACTTAATAAAACTGGTGTCTGCCTAACAAGACACACAGCTTTAACTAGTTCTTAGGTGTTTTAAATGTCATGTGTCCATGTCAAGTAATGTGCTTTACTCTGATGACACTAAACCAGAAGAGAGAGGTATTAAAAGGTGGTTATGTAATGCTCAAATGAAACACCTCTCCTCACACTCAGTGTGTTGCTGTTTTAACAGAGTGTGGAGGAGGGCAGCCCGGCTCACCAGGCAGGTCTCCGCACTGGAGACCTCATCACCCACGTGAACGGAGAGTCTGTCCAAGGCCTGGTCCACCCTGAGATGATAGAGCTGCTACTGAAGGTACAACAGCTCACTCACTGCAGTGGCAGGTTATCACTTAATTTGATCTTCAGTTTTTTGATCTTAACACAAATTAATCATTCTTTGCGTCCTTTGAAATGTGCAGTGTGGCAGCAAGGTGGCGCTTCAGACCATAGCACTTGAGAACACGTCAATCAAAGTGGGTCCAGCTCGAAAGACCAAACACAAAGGCAAGATGGCTCGTCGCAGCAAGAAGAGCAAGAGGAGAGATAATTACGACAGGTGAGAATCCCAGGTTTGGTTTGCTGTCAGTCCCCGCCCGCAGCTCTGCAGTGTTACTCATCGTTTGTTTACGTTGTGAGTTTGGTAACTGGTGGATGTGTCAGAAAAACTAACCCGCAAAAGTCAGTGCTCTGTCTCCCTCTAGTGTTAGACACAGTTAAGTGAAGTTTAGTAGCAACAATTTGATTACATTCACTGCATGGTGTGTTCTATTGTACTCGTGATTATTTTCCCTCAGCATTTATGTCAGTGCAGCTTTATGTACTTGTGTAAATGTATAGGTTTTTTATTGTCATTTATAATCAAGATTTGTAACAAACTTGTACATAGATTGACACAAATTTTATATTTGGCACATACACATTAAAAGTATGTATTTTTTTTTTAATTCAGAAAAGATTTAACTTGACTGTGAAATAATAAAAAGCAAATCAAGCAATCAATCCATTTAAAAATTCAAGATGCATGTTGATGTTGTGATAACAGAGATTCACAGTATCCTAAATACTTTGCAGGGCCATCAGAACGCACAGAATACCCTCGAACTTGGTGTCAGTGCCACTAAACTCACTGAGCTACACAATATCACATTTCTGACTCTAGTTCTTCTTCCTCCAGGCGACGAAGCATCTTGA
This sequence comes from Macquaria australasica, assembly GCA_005408345.1. Lineage (NCBI taxonomy): Eukaryota > Metazoa > Chordata > Actinopteri > Centrarchiformes > Percichthyidae > Macquaria > Macquaria australasica. The sequence goes on from SEMN01000315.1 coordinate 527,723, forward strand.
AGAAGCTGTCCAAGCAGAGCACGGTGATGCACAGCAGTCGCAGCTTCTCCTCAGGTCTCCATCACTCGGTTTCCTCCAGCGAGAGTCTTCCAGGCTCCCCGACACACAGCCTCTCCCCTGGCCCCTCCACACCGTGCCGGAGCCCCGCACCCGACCATCAGGCCTTTGGTGAGCTCAGTGTGGCTTCAGAATTGTTCTTGATGCAATTAAATAGTTCTTGTGGTTATTGATCCAGGGGTCAGTAGAGGTTTTTTAGTATTTACATTATGAGTCTCATCTTTTAGGGAACTGGCTGTGCGTAAATATGGTAAAATATTGAGGTTTCTGCAGCTTGTGATGTGCAATATTTGAAACCGTTTTACCTCTGCTTCCCAGACAATAACTCCCCTCAGAGCACATCTCCTTGCTCCAGCTCTCCTAGCTCCCCTGCTGCACACATCCGGCCCAGCTCTCTCCACGGCCTGGGCTCCAAGCTCAGCACGCAGCGCTACACCAAGGTGGGCCGCCGGAAGTCAACCAGCAACATCCCCCCCTCGCCACTGGCCTGCAACTCCTCCTCATCCTCCACCCAGCCTCTTTCTCCACAGCGCTCTCCCTCTCCGCTCTCGAGCTTCGCCAAAACCCTTCACGCCTACCACGGCAAAACCCTGTCCCCACCCACCATTGTTAGACACATTGTCCGGCCCCGCAGCGCTGAGCCACCTCGATCTCCTCTGCTGAAGAGAGTACAGTCAGCCGAGAAGCTGTCTGGTGTGTATCATGCTGATAAGAAGTCGTACGCCCCCCGCAGGCACACGCTGGAAGTGCCATTTTACGGTGAGGGGGACCTGCTGGGTGATTCGGAGGCGGAGGGTGTCTGTGGAGGCTCCTACATTGGGATCGATCACAGCAGGCTGGGGGGATACATCGGCAGCCAGAGGATGAGGGACTCTGGGATTGAACGATCGGAGCAGCTGGTCGTGATGCGAAAGCTCAACCTATCAGAGAGGCGAGACTCCTTTAAGAAACAGGAGGCGGTGCAGGAGGTGAGCTTTGACGAGCCGGAGGAGAAAACCAGCACCACGGTCACAGTGACCACCACAGCTCCAGGAGCCCAAACGCAGCAGCAGCAGCACAGGATGGCCTGGATGCTCACTCGACCCCAAACCAGCGAGGAGGTGGAGCTGGAAGTGCCGGTGGTGAGGAGGTTCACGCTGGTGCCCCAGATTGCCGTGCAGGGCTCAACGGAGAGCGAGGAACAGGATGAGTGGGAGCCGTGTTCAGATGGAGAGGAAACCAATGAGAAACCTGAGCTGGAGGTGGCTGTCGCTTCATCTCAGCCGCAACCGGCAGGACGTCCTCTCGCTGACAACAGCTGCAGTCAGGCAGCAGAAAGCTCCTCCGCTGGTCCTCAGGTTGGACCATCAACAGAGAAGACTCCACAAAAAGGGCATCCAAGACAACTCAAGTGACAACTCACCACTGCACTCATTTCAGTTACCCATATCTTTTCTTTCAAGTCTGTCAAAAGTTGTAAAGTCATTTACAAACTTGTCTGGCTGAGAGAGAGTGGGAGAAGATTTTACTTGAATTTTGTAATTGTAAATATTTGCCTCAAGGCATTGCGGATATTCTGGTCTTATTTATTACATTTTCAAACTATGATGAGTTAGTAACAGGGAAAGAGGGAAGTTCTCATTGGTTGAATAGCCAAGGCTCAACATTTTTGTATCCATAAAATGTGGTTTTATGTCTTTTGACTGGATTGTTTTTTTATATATATAAATGTCTATTTTTTAAATAAATTGTTGCAGTACAGAGTAGTTTCATAATGCTAGTGATAATTGTTGAAGGACCAAAAGGTACGAGAAGTCATGATTCATTTATTTTCTCCTTGTCAGTGTCAGTTTAGCTCTGAACAGTGCAGCTTCCTATAGTGTCAAACTGCTATTATCTTGATCCCCATAAACCTAAGAATGACCTTTGGTTCACACTGTGAGCAACATGATTGATTTGCCATTTTCTGATCAACTGTCAGCCAGACTCTGCAGTTGTATCTACAACAACTACAATACTGATGTTTTTGCTGCTTTGGCCTTTAATAGCACTACATCCTAGAAGAAAACGTCAAAGCTACCGAGAACTAATTAGCATGCAGGAGTTGTTCAAAACTGGAAAGCTTTGCACAGCCGCAATTCTTCCATTTAGCACTTGTCAGAGACAACTATTGTTCATGAATCAATCACATGAATTATGGTTGTCTAAAGACGGACATGAAAAGATTAGTTGTGTGGCTCATGTTTCTCTGACAACTTCATCAGATTTGTAAGAAATAAACGTACTTCCATTGACTTGATCATGTTCCTTGCCGTGTGAATTTATGGTCACCGCATCGTTCTTCTTAAACGTGGAACCAGTCAGAACAGGGTAATATTGCACACTGACCCTGTCCAAGTATGACTTTTATAGTACAATCTGTTATATAGACATGATGAAGCCGACTCAAAATGGTGTATTATGTGCCATGATATCAGTGCAGTGTCCTCTAAGCCATATCTTTGAAGACAGAAATGTCAGTTGAAATAATTTGTTTGTAATCTCAACTCCACATGAAGATGTTTCTAATGTTCTAATAATGTGTTTTTATTCCACTGGTATCGCAATCTTGACAACATCTCAAGAAAAAAATTTCTGGATGTTGCGGAACATGACACAATCTGCTTTGTGGCTGCTCGATATAAACTGGGTGTAATACCATACCATAGAGGTATCTCGTGAGTTTTGATTTGTTTTTTCCTGCTCACATCTGTAAACAATGATTCAGCATGGCTCTGCGTCTCGCTGGAATAACTTGTTCTACTCAAAGCATGCAATTTGCAGGAAAAACACTGAGCAGTCTTCTTCGGAGCCTGGAGGAAATATCTTTTTGTTTAAAACATTTTGGTATTTATTTTTTGGTCTTTCCTTACTTAAGACATTTTGTACTTGGAAATGTGTTGGATCCTCATGTATTTTTGGAGTATTTTTTTTCCTGAAACAGTAGCTTTCGTCTTCGTTTTTTCATGAGCATGTAAGAGACACTTTGCCTAAAAGACCTGTTCCTACTTAATTTACCGTGTAGTGATGTTTACATCGAAGGGAAAAGTGCACTAATGTATTTTGACATGAATTTTGTAAGTGAATGTTTTAGTTAAAGTGAAAATGGCAGAGGGGAACCCTTACATCGACTTCAAACCCAGGGCTTCTTTGAACAAATGTTTTGTGTCTTTGTATTGTACAAATATTGATGTATATTTTGATAACAAGGGTGTGTATAATTCCAAATGTGTTGAAGGACATGATATGCACAATGATTATTTGAGGCACCCGGATTTTGGGATGTCTGACTTTAGGGAATCGGCTGTTTTTACAAAAACAAACCTTGCTAGGATTCAGAACTAGTATTTCACATCCAATACAGACTGGATGTACTTCACATTTTTCCACTACAGAGACGGAGTTTTGAGGTTTGATGTCTTATTTGTCAGTGGCTGTTGCTGGCTTTTGTACCGACTTTCTCTTGAGTCTGTTTATAAATCATCAGAATTGTTGATGTGTTCCTTAAGTCCTTCTTCCTCCTTTAAAAGAAGTCCTTAAATCTCATGATGACGACCTCACAGGATGCTGTCGTCGTGTCAGTGAACAGCACGGAGCGATTATGTCGCTGACAGAATTGTTTACAATGAACAAACATGCTATGTACTGTACAGACATTTTATATCCTGTGGCTGTATATGATGAAACTACCCTCTTTGATACCATGAAAGAAAACAACACTCGTAGAAGTAACATATCTGTTTTTGTTTTGTTCTTTTGAAACTGTTCATAAAGAGTAATTTAGCACCAGGCTGAGAAGCATTTAGTGTTTTTACATCCACATAAGTAATCCAGTGGTTTATCGTCAGCTTTGTGAAAAGACCTGTTTGCGTAGATGTCATGTAAAGGAGCAACCCAGATTTATTAACTGAGCTGAGGGATGGAAGGAAACCTGATTCACACAGTTAGATTTCTGCTGGAAAAATCTGATTTCTTGGCCATGTGTACACTTAACCTGGTTTGTAATGTTGTTTTTTTACATGTGCACATTTGCATGAAAAAGATATACAGGGAAAGTAATGCTGCAGAGGGATAATCTAGAGGTATGCCCATGTAAATAAAAATAATAGGATACAAGTCAGACAAACTAAAACAGCAGATTTACCACTAACTAAAAAGGTTTCATAGTTAAAGAATACAACACTAACACATAAAATAGGCCAGTCTATCTTCCAAAATGATATGGCAGAAAGTTTGGAAGAAACCTTTTTGCAGTGCATGTATACCTGACTTCTCAGAATAACCTGGTTTCTTATGTGAATATAAAAGCTTGATTGATGTCTACTGATTGAAAGCTTCAAGTCTGTGACAGTGATGTGACAGCTTTAAGGTAAAAAAAAAAAAAAAAAAAAACTTTAGCCACTGGAGGTCAGCAAAGACACGATTCTCAGCTGGTGTTAAACTTACTCTTAAAGAACAAACTGGAAAGTCAAACTGTTGTACACGTGCATGTGTTCTCCTGTGGGCTCTTCTGTTCAGTGCATGCTGCATGAGACAAGCACACATCTGTAATACTTGATTGCATGGTATACCGGCGTTGTCGCCCTCTACTGTGTTTTCTTGTGCAACAAATAAAATTTGTATTTCTCTTTTGACTCATCACTAGTCTGACTCCACTGGTGCTTCAGCTTTATGTACTCCATCATTGTTTACCACACAGAAAATATTGAGTCACATACAGTGGCTCTTACACAGCTCTGGTGTGGGAAAATAATCAGGTAATATGCGAGCTTTAACAAGTTTGAGAAAGATTTTAAAAGTGTGATAACACAGCCGCACACAGACTTTTATCTCACACTTTTTACTTTGTATGCAATCATCTGACATCTAGAGCCAATGGTGTACATTTCCTGGTGATCCATTCAGTTACATTTAACCGAATTAACCATTTTAAAGCTGCAAAGCTTTACGTGAGGCTACTGCACATCCGTTTGTAGTGCAGCAGTTTTCCTTCCAGACCGCCAGGTGTCGGTGACGAGCTGAGAAACTTGATTTCACATCACAGAAGAAAGTCCCGTGTCCTTCACAAACAGCGAACATGGCTACTGCCACCAAAATCATTCAGAGGATCCGAAATTTATTGTCCGGGGTAAGACCCAGAGACGAATTGTTTCTCAGCAACTGCAGTTGGTAGTGAGTGGTTAATCCTACGGTGTTTGTGTTTTTCAGCACGACCTGCAAGCCAAACTGCAGCTGAGATATGAGGAGGTTGCAAAGAGGTAAGACTTGGTGCATTAGCTCAACGCAGCTTTCCGTCGGTGCTGCTCCACTAAAGAGGTTTAAGTGACGAGCAGGTGTAGGTTGTCTCACCTGGCGGGTCAGAGCAGGAGCTGGTACACGTCGGAACAGGTGACCGACGGCAGCTAATTAAAGGAGTTACACTTGAAACACTGGTTATGCTTAGGTTTGCCACTACTCATGTAAGAGTTTTTTTTTGAGGCCATGTACTGTTTTCAACAAGTTCCAGTCAACCTAATCAAATGATTTTTTAAACCACCGTGTTTTTGGCCTTCGGTAAGCTGTCAAAATCACGGATCTATTACTTAAACGGACCCTCCCTGGATGCTATTTCATCATCTCACCACTACCTGAAATAACATGCAAAAAAAAAAAAAAGCGATTAATGTAGGGCCTGACAATCCTAGCAAAGGTGTGAGTCTGTATGCAGCCTGAGAGAAAGTACTGGCTCTGCTAAAACTTGGGACTAAAATCCATCTTGGGTGATGATTTCACTTGTGGACAGCTTTAAGTAGACCTTTTCTCCACAGCAGACATGCAGGTAAATTCTGTTTACAATTCTTTTGCTTTATAGGACACAGCCACCACCCAAACTGCCAGTAGGCCCGAGCCACAAGTATGCCAGCAACTACTACTACACCAGAGATGGACGCAGAGAGTCGGTACCCGCCACTGTCATCATGTCTTCACAGAAGGCTCTCACTGCCGGCAGGTAAACGACTCAAATTAATGCATTTTCAGGTACGGTAATTAGATTATAACCAGATGAGGACATTGCTCTGATGGTTACAATTGTCATATTGGACATATTACCTTAGCTGGATTAAGGTAAAAAGCAGAGCAAGCAAACGTGATGAACAGGGCTGGATTACTCATCCATTTTTTGAATAACAGTGGCCTGATTTCTGTTTATGACCAGTTATGTTCATAGTTGGAGTGAGTAGCTGCAGTAAGACACCAATTTAACCACATTTTTAAGGGCATTCTTTCTTAAATCTATCGGAGGTTTCTGCACATTTTTGCGACACGTAATCCAGCTGTTTGATGACACCTGCCACAGATAGATAGATATAGATGGATAGATAAGTGTACTTTATTGATCCCGTGAGGGAAATTGTTTTGTTACAGCAGCAGCACAATCAACAATACAATAGGAATAACCATAAATTAAAAGCACAGTTGCAGATCTGCAGAATATCAATAAAAAAGGAATAAATATAAATATAAAATAAACAGCAGAATAGCAGATCTGCAGAACAAGTCTCTGAATATAATATAAGATGAAATAAAAGTAGAAGAATAAGAAAAGAGCAATAAGAACAGGTGTGCAAAAATGGCAGTGAATAATATATACAATATATTTATGATATAAACAGTATGTACAGATGATGGTGCAACAGTGTGTTCACCTGTCACGCAGGTGAGCTGTTGTACGGAGTTATGGTGAAAAGTAGAAATGATTTCCTAAAACGTTCTTTATGACAGTGAATGAGTCTGTTGGAAAATGCGCTCCGCTGTCTTTGTAGTGTAGTGTAAGATGCTCCAATGCTTCTGAAATAACTTGAAGTACCTGCTGTATTTTCTTGACTCTTCTGATCTCTTCTAGTCAAGTTGCTGAAACCCCAAAGCTTCCAGTGACCCCGGGTGCTGTATATAAGGAGCTACCACTCTCCACAGACCAGCCGTACCTCTGAGCAGCAGGACTAACCCTTACTTCTGCATCAACAACCTCCTTTCTCCATCCAAACCGGCTGCAGAGGCCTGACCACTGCTTGTGTTGGTTGTATCCTGTACTATAGAAAATGTGAATAAAATGTGTTCTATTTAGTTTGTTTGTCCAGCTGGTTATTGAACAAATGTGAACCTGCTCCTTCTCCCCAAATGAGGCAGTCCAGCCTCACTAAAGATGTGTTCAGGTGACCCAATTTGGAGAAGAAAACTTTTTTTCATCACCAGAAAATTGCCCTTAATTGTCTGACAGAGTGTAAATACTAGTGGTAAACTTCCATTACATGAAATAGAAAATTGAGGTTGTCTTATGCTTCATTCTTACCATTTTATTTCCTTGTATTTGGCATATTAAGTATCTGTAATTTAAAACAGTTGCAGGTATGGCAAATGAATGCCCACAACAAGTTGTGATGAACCTGCTAAAGCATCTGTTGGGTCAAAGGAAATGCTTTTTATCATTTTAAAGTGTTTTGTGCAGCTCTGCTTCTGTCTGTTTGAGCCTGGATTATGTCCCATGTATCTGAAAAGACAACAAATACTTGATATTTTGAAAATGAAAAAAAATGTTTTGGTGTAAATATCTGTCAGTGAGGTTAGTCATTAGAAGCTGCGTTTACAAGCATACTTTCAGTTTTACACCCCACTTATATTCATCGGGACTTTCTGCTTGTCCCAAATCCCTCAGATGCCTTTTAATAAAAGTTAGTTTTGGGGGCACAATACTCCTCAAACTATATAGACTTCATTACAGCTGCAAGGTAAGACTAAACTCTAACATTAAAGCCCCAACACATCTGCACAGATGATTTAATATCGTCTTTTGGTTTGTTTGAGCCTGTCTGATCAGCAAATGTGGTAGGAAACACCTGTTCGGGGGTGCAGACGTTTAAAGACACCGATGAGCTGATTGATGACAGGAGTTACTCTTGGAGGTGAGCAGTTATATATCCAGGATGTTAGTTGTGCGCACTTAGAATAATATATAATATTCAGAACCAGACCAGAAAAAGGCTTGTTCATATTTCAAGGTCATGCTGACACTGAGCAACATTTCTGTTTGGTGTTTGTGCGAGACCGACGTTTAGAAAATGCTACAAAAGTGCCCCGGTACCAAACATAATCAATAATTATTAGTATTTAAAATAGTAGCCAAGTCATCATTATAAACATGTTCATCACTGCCGAGACGTCAAGTCAGGAAATAACCGAATAAAACGACCAGCAGAGGCGACATTAACTTAATTTAGAGCCTATAGTGGCACTGAAAGGTCAAACCGGTGTCGATCGTTAACGTCATATAGTTTAATAACGTTTCATTCACAAAAACCTGCAGTCCCGACTGAATCAACCCTTGCGTCATATTTCCGCGCCACGTGCGGTGCAGCCGCGGAGGACGTCGAGCATGGGACACCTCGGAGGGTCGCTTCTTCTGCTCGCCCCTCTAACATGCTGTTTTATCTGGGGTGAGGTGCAGGACTTGCTCGTGCGTGTGCGTGTGTGTGAAATCAAAGGGGGCCGCTTGTTTTCAGCTCGATTTGAAATGAAACGCAGGACTGTCGAGCAGTTTGAATGGAGTCTGTTCACAATGCAAACAGGGAGCTCGACCTTTGGCTTGTAATGTGACAAATGGCGTTACGGGAAGCCAAGCTTTTACAGTGTAAACCCAGCACCAGATAATGTTTTATAATGTTTTAGATATTTTTAGATATTTGGACCGAACTGGTCGATAGATGCAGTGCATTGCAACATATCTGCATTTGCAGTTTGTGTTCAAATTAAAAACATCTTCTTTTTTTTTTTGGAAAGGGGAACATAATATAAACATAATACTTGCATATTTAAATGAAATATGAAATAAAAATGATTTGTAAGTTAAAAAACTCTAAAATACTAAAGTTCTGCAGTTATTTTATTTTTTTTATTTTTATTTTTTTAATGCTAATTTGTTTTTTGTGCTTTGGCACAGGCTCAGCTTTCTGTAACGTGACGAGTCAGTAGTCATGTAACGGCGACCGGTCTGTTTGCACGTGTTCCAGGTGCTGCAGGTCGCTCTCTGCCCGCCTGCCACGAGCCGCTGGAGTTCAGGTGCGGCGACGGCTCGTGCGTCCCGAGACCGAGCGTGTGTGATGGACGCACACACTGTGAGGACGGATCGGATGAACTCCGCTGTGGTGAGCACAGTGCGGACAGTGAAAACAAAACATTAGATAGAACAGGCGGCGGTGCAGGATACACCCAGCTGGTGTCAAGGTTTCAGACAATCGGTGTGTAATTACTGTGTTTGACAGCGTGCGCCCTTTTACCTACATCTGTTGTCTTATTCAACATACAGTATTGTGTAACGGAGTTTTAGCTGATTATAACCCACTTTGAAGCAGAGTTGTGTTTAGTCCTGCTGGTCTGTTTTTGGATTGTTTTTCTAATTTAAAGCAGAGAATCTTGACTGTTAAATTTAGCCTTAAACGTGATTTTTAAACTAATGTTAATAAATCTTGACAGTACAGTACAGTAAATTCTCATTTTTTATCTTAATACCACGCATTCTGGGCATTCAGTGTATTGAACTACTTGTGCTTTTTAAATTTCTGTGCTGCAAAGATATCGTCTCATTTTCTTGCACCGTGTGGGGAAAATACCACTGCAGATTTCTGTCTTGTAATCTTGTTTAAGTCATTAGAGACTTTGATATTGAATTCCAGAGGGATTTGGTGTTCAGCGTGAGCCACAAGCTGCATAACGTGTGCAAAGAAGAACCCTGCAGGAGAAAGTATTTTAAAGGGATTTAATGTGAGTGCAGGCGTTAAACACAAATGTTGATGTAACGCCAGTAGGTATGAATATTGGCATTGTTGCTTAGAGGTCAGAGACGTGAGACCTGAGAGTCGCTGGTTTGAATGTCGGCCAGGAAAATGTAAAAAAAAAAGTGAACAAGATTTACTTTCTCCCGGACTCAGCAGCAGCAGACTGTGGCTTTTCTGGGACACGGTGGATAAAGAGCAAATGGATAAATGAAAGAGGAAATTTTCCAAACCAACACATACCAATGCAATTTCAGTCAGGTTAGACTAACTGGAAGAAGAGCTTAAAGATTTGTTAAGAAGAGTCATTTTTTTACATGAGTGGTCACGCCATGTGGTTTTAAAAAGCAGATATTCCTGTCTGGTTATTTTCTCCGTAACAGTTTCTCGGTTGATTTTCCTGAAAGCTTTCTATAATCACAATATTGATAGGAATTGTATATAATTTTTTAAGTTTTACGACTAATCCAGCAAATCAGCACCTGACAAATGAAGGTACTTCATCTTATTGGAGCAAAAATATAAAACTACATAAGCCATGATAGAGGATTTTATTGATATTGCTCACTCTTGCATTAAGCCCACCTGAACATCTGGATAGATGTGATCTAGAGCTGGATTTCTTATGAACTTATTTGATGGACCCACAGCTGGTTCTGATGAAAACTTGTATTCACAAATATATAACTTATTAGCGTAGCCTGCCCACCTAGCAGGTTTTTTTATTTTAATTTTTTAAAATTTTTATTGTTCTCTTGAGTTGCTCTGAAACTGCATTTAGAGATTTATTATAAACTGAAACACTCAACAGAGATCAGACTGATAAAATGAGGTTATCCTAGGATGTGGGAAACTCGAATGTTTCTGGTAAAGTTAGTGGTCAGAAAATCAAAAAAAGCTGATATGTCACTGACTCTATTCTGTAAACTCTTAATCGAAGCCATTCAGATTATATTTGTAGTGAAGCCTTTTGAGACTCTTAAGGGCTGCACAGACTTAATTATTGCTGTAGCTTGTAACTGTGACTCTCACTCTTCACAGGCCACCAGTGGTGTAAGAAAGATGAATTTACCTGCCGCAGCAGACGGTGCATATCTCTGCATTTCCTTTGCGATGGCGTGGACAACTGTGGCGACGGGAGTGACGAGGCCTCCTGCAACAACTGCACCACTGCCGACTTCTCCTGCGGGCCGTCTGACACCTGTCTGCCCAGGAACAAGCTGTGTGATGGGCGATCTGACTGCAGAGACGGGAGGGACGAGTCTCAGGAGCTGTGTGGTTTGTCTCAGCCACGCCCGCAGACTTCTCACACATGTACAGCGTCTGAGTTTAAGTGTGGAGACGGGCAGTGCATCCGCCAGACCTGGAGGTGTGACCTCTTACCTGACTGCTCTGATGGCAGCGACGAGGACAACTGTGGTGAGTGATGCAGCTTCACGTCCTCGATAAACAACTGAAATCGCAAAATAAAAGAAGGTATAAACTACAAAAGTATATAGACAATCCTGTCCACGTACTTTTGGTCTGGGGCTGTTTATCCGTGGTTGGGTTCCAATTTAGTTCCAATAAGGGAAATCTTTATAGATATTTCAAACAACAGTGTGCTTCCAACTTTGTGGCAACAGTTTGGGGAAGGCCCTTCCCTGTTTCAACATGACAATGTCACCATGCACAAAGCCAAGTCCACAAATAAGTGGTTTTCCCAGTTTGGTGTGGAGGAACTTCACTGGCCAGAACAGAGTCCTGATCTCAACCCCATCCAACACCTTTGGGATGCCAGGTCTTATCACCCAACATCAGTGTCTGACCTAATTAAAGGCTTGAAACTGACTAGTTTATACAACACGTCGTCCGATTGTCCTGAACAGCCACACTCAAAGGCGGGGTGAAAAGTCTTGCTGCCGTAGAACTCAAATGAGGATGACGTAGCACACTTTTGGACAGTCTTTCGTCAAAGTAATTGAAACACCCCACCCCACCCCCACTCCCCACCCGACAAGCGCTTTTGTTGAAGCATACTGACACCTTCAATGCTGCTGTGGCTGAATGGGAACAAATGCCTGCAGCCAGGTTCCAAACACTTTGTGAAACTGTGAAGGCTGTTACAGCAGCAAAGATAATGCCTATGGTTTTGGAATCAGATGTTAAACAACCACATACTGTATTTGAGTGTCCACATACAACTAAGCAGCCAGCAGAGGGCAGTATAGTACTGCGCCATACTGCACAGTGGCTTTACAGATACACAGGGCGTCAGGTTTCTCTATTTACATATATAACAGAGTCATTAAATAATCTGTGTCCTCTATCAGTGGCCAGCAGGAAATTCAACAAAAACCACATAAGTAAATCTTTTATGAGTTTATCATTGATTGGGAGCGTCATAAAATTCCTGTGGGTGGTTGTTCCTAAACACAGTCTGAGCTTGAAACTGAGTTACAACAGCCAAGAGTGTCTCAACTGATGGTCACACAATATTTTATTGAGTCCAGAACTACGAAGTCAAAGACAACTGTTGTTTGATCAATGCCTGAGTCGTTGGTTAAGATCGCCACAGAGAGAATCCATTCATGCTTTTTTTAATAGTGATAAGGTAGCACAGACGTCTTAATGCTTAACACTCTCCTGTTGCAGCTTCTCAGAGGTGATAATTTGCTGGGGGTTTTTTTAGTGCTAATTATAGCATGCCAACTTGTTAAACTAATATTGTGAACGTGGTTCTCATTATGTGGAAACACATACGTACCTTTTTATAACCTCATCTCTAATTCTAGCACTTCTGTTTCTCTCTCTCTCTCTCTCTCCCCCCCCCCCCCCCCCACCTCTCTGTATTCGTGTACTTAGTGTGTTTATGCACTTGTTTGTTGTTGTCTTTGTTATTTGCTTCTTTCAGTTTGTTTGTCTTCTGTATTTAGATGCAGGCCTACGAATCCCCAATTACACATTACACCATAATAGGGCAAATGATCCCCAGCTTTTTGCTTTCTTCAAGAAACACTAAAATCTCACCTAAAACTCGTAAATGCATAGACCACACATTTTCTGCATCATATAATTCTAAACAAAGAGGTGTTGCTATACTGATACATACAAAAAGTTTCATTCCCAAAATAAAAACACTGTTGTAGACCCAGATGGTCGCTTTGTTTCTTTTAATGGACTTATCAGGAACGTGAAAATAACAGTAGCCAACATTTATTGGCCCAAAGACAACAATCCACATTTGTTTCACACAGTATTCTCACACATTATGGAATTGTCTGACTCAAATAGCAGCATACTTCCTTGTATGAAACCAATGATGATGTGATGTCTGTTTTTTGTAGATGTGAACGAGTGTCTTGTCAATAAAGGAGGCTGCTCTCATCTGTGTGTGGACCAGCCGATGGGTTTCGACTGCGACTGCCCTGACAACATGAAGCTGATCGGGGACAGCCAGTGTGAGGGTGAGTGGCAGCTTGATACCTGACAACAGCTGCTTAATTTAGTTTTACATCTCTAGATTTGTCCTGACTCATCACACAAAATGATCTTAATATATCTGACGGTGCATTGGAGGCTTGGATTTTAAAGGAATGATTTATTTTTGGGGAGAATGCATCATATTTCCATGAATTCACCTCTGTAAATAATTTTTGCTATTAAGTAATGGGAACTGGACTTCCATGTACTCTATCTTTAACACACTCCTATGCTGTATCCTTAAAATTCCTTTTCAAGTGTCGGTTCTTTTATCTAGAGGTCAACACGTGCCTGGAGAGCGATGTGTGTGATCAGCTGTGTGTTCACATGAATGGCAGCCTCGCCTGCGACTGCCACGAGGACTACCAGATGAATCAAACAACCAGAGAGTGCAAGGCCAAAGGTGAGAAACAAATGAACAATGCACCTGGTAACCAGCCAATGACAACATAAAGGTTCAAGATGGTTTTGTGCACACTGTTTCACTTACAACAGAGATCCTCGGTTTGATCCCAGGACTTTCCTGCTTGTATTTTTTTTTTTTTTTCATCTGTAGAGCATAAGGCTGTTTTTCATATTATTATATTGATTTCAGCCATATAGCCAATTTGGCCGGAGACTACAGCTGAACATTTGCCTTCTATGCAAACTTCTGTTGACTCATTGTACCTAACAAACTAATAAAATCAAATGGCAACACAGTAAGTCTTAAAATTGCTTTAAATTGACACTTTTACATTGATTTTTAACACCAACATGAAATTTACAGTCTCAAATTTCTTTAAAGCAGCACTAATCAGTATTTTTTATATCAACAATGGATCAAATGACCATGTATAATGCAAAAGAGGTCACCCTATCACCTGACTGCACTTCCCCCTCAGCTCTATGGAGCGTTTTAGCTCAATGAAACCATTTTCACTGCATTTGTCCCTCACAACATAATGAATAGAGCACCTGGTGAAGGGTTGGTTTCCCTCCGGTGCTAGCCCTACTAGAAATAGCGTAGTCATGGAATTTGCATAAGGACTCACTAGAATACATGTTTGCACAACTTGTATGTTATCATTGGCATGTGTTGGGTTTGATTACTCAGCCAGGAGTTGTTTGATATTGAGGTTCCACCTCAGTAGATTGATTTACAGTGTAAATCAAGTGTGACTATACAAACATATTAGCTAACATACTAGTCTTGTGTCCTCAGGGTTGTATTATTTCTATTGTGATCTGCTGTTCTGTGACGTCCTTTCCATTGTATTAGCAGATAATAACATCCGGTTGGGTATTGTTGGATTTTTTTTTTTCCTGATACGCTGCTGGTATGTACGCGGCTGTATGATACCTGAGTTTTGGTACAGATGCCAAAACATGAACCTGAAGTTTTACATGCTCCCACTGATGACATTACAGTTTTACTTGAGTGTGTTGCCTATAATCAAGTCCGCTGATTTGTTACTAAACTCTGACATGGCTGACAGGTTGGGTTGCTTTCATTTTCCAGTTTGAAATAATTCCAGATATTTTAGTTACTTGTTTCCCTTTTTCAAACAACATGCCTCAATGCCGCTCATTATTGATAAAGCTCAGGACATCTCAAGTTATGATTAATTAAACCAGAACGAGTTGTGTGTGTGTGTCCTTCCAGGAGATGAGGCTCAGCTCGTTTTCAGCTCTTCTAGAGGAATGCGATGGATAAGCATCACTGGCACTGAGTACAGGGAACCGGCACCACGTTTACCAGGACCAGGGCCAGTGGCGGCCTTGGCCTCCAACCGAACGCTGTACTGGGCCCGGCAAGGACGAGGCTCCGTATACAGGTAACAGAGTGGAGCTGTAGCTGCGGCAACCACCGCTCTATATTACCTTCCAAAGCCAAAGCAATGATTGAGGGATGTGACAGTTGCGACTCCTGTTAAAAGCACAATCTGTGATCCGAATGTAAACAAATGAATAACCCCATCCAACCATTGTCCACCACTTGTCTGGGTCTCTGTGGCAGCAGGATCTGCAAGATAACTCGGACATCCTTTTCCCTCTTCCCCCTTTATCCAGCGACTCCTTTCCAGCTCCCAGAACTTTCCACAGGCAGATGCAGTATGCAGTCCCTCCAGGGGATTTATTTAAATTTGCTGTATTTTTATGTCTTATTTTATTTGACAGTGCTTATTGATCGCCTAAAAGGCACTGGCCAGATGTTAAAAAGAGAATAAAACAACATATCTTATAAAATTCATATACACAACATAATAAATGTGCACAAAATACCACA
Source organism: Macquaria australasica (assembly GCA_005408345.1). Classification (NCBI taxonomy): domain Eukaryota; kingdom Metazoa; phylum Chordata; class Actinopteri; order Centrarchiformes; family Percichthyidae; genus Macquaria; species Macquaria australasica. Next base: position 543,335 of record SEMN01000315.1, read on the forward strand.
GTAAGAACGGTAGGTATTGAGTTCCTTGATGTGTACTGGCCGTAAAGTCCCTTCTTTTGTTCACTGAAAAATGCTGGAAGAAATTCTGGTAGACATCCAGGAAACAGATGCCTGAACCACCTCAACCGGCTCTACAAAACACAAATTTCTGCTTCTTTATGCTTTGTTGTACCCTTTATATTTGGCTGCTAACTCAGTGATAAGAATACAAAGGGTGGGTGGTTGGTGATATTTAATCCTGCTAACATAGTTTCTCTGTGTGGTGGTATGTATGTGAAATATCATTCTCATTGAAACTGCTAAAAAAAATTTCCCTTTGGGGATAAATAGATTTAGGTTTAACTTAACGTCTTTTTAACATTTTAACCAACAGATTCATCTAACAAAAGCACTTAACAGGAAGTTTAGGTTGTAGAGAGAGTAGGCTGTCATTGTATGTTACAACAGAAAGTGATCATAGTCATTGTCTGTAATGGTTCCTGTTTGTGTAATTTGACTTTATTCGAGGATAAACCTTCTGGTTTTGACTTTGTGCTGTGATAAAACACAGAACTGAAGTGATACAACACAATCAAGTTGTAAAATGAAAAAACAAAAGAACAAATACCTGAATAATACTCAGTGACATTCAACAGTGATACACAAGATAAAGTAATAGGGAAGTGAAAGTCATAGAGGACGGTTTCTGAGTGAGAAAGATTTTGACCTGATGATGACGCTAGATGAAAAGTCCTGAGGGGGACGTGAATGCCTGCACCCAGTTTTGTGCAAATTCATCCAATCATTATGGAGACATCTCACTCAAAACCAAAAATGTCAGCCTCATGGTGACGCTAGAGGGAAAAGTCAAGAGGATCACCAAAGTCATTAGGCCTCTGGGGATCATGAATATTTGTACAAAATGTCTTGCCAATCCATCCAGTAGTTGAGATATTTCAGTCTGGACCAAAGAGGTGAACTGAGTGTCCGACATTGCCGTCCCTAGAGCCGTTCCGCCAGCTAAAAACAATCATGGAAGACCGTAGTTATTGGGTTGCATATGGCGATCAGGTTTTCTGAGTTTACATGGGAAGAAATGAAGGAACCCATTGAAGGATGAAGCCATGCACTGTCATAGTCGGGATTTGGATGGATTGTTTAGAACAGAACTTTGAATATATCTGTACTTTTCACCCCTGGATGTTTGTCAGGGTCTCCATGGATGGAAAGCTGCAGGATCCGGTATTGGTGCTGAAAGTTCAAGGTTCAGTGTCAGGCCTGGCTGTGGACTGGATCCACCAGCTCCTCTACTGGACCAGTATGGAGAGCGGATCTGTTAATATTGGCCTGCTGGACGGTTCGGCTCAGCGTCCGCTTATCACAGGACTGGACAAGCCTTCTGCAGTGGCTGTGGATCCTCTCCAAGGGTAGGAGGGGCCCAGGCACTTACTGTTCACTTAAATTAATAGTTAACAGCATCATCAAAGAGGTTTATTGTACTCATATCAGCAGGAAGCTGTGACGACATATTGTTGCATAATGATCTTGAAATTACAGTTATTTGTTTTAAACGCTTTTCCTCAGCTTTTTATGAGGTAATACAACACCACTGACGGTAAGAGGTGGTTAAACAAAGGGAGGGGCAGAACATACATTAACAGATGGCTGCTTCAAACTAAAGAGAGCTGTTTGAAGTGTCTGGTTCCTTCATGCATCTCATCAGTCAGTGCTGCACTTTTTGGTTCAAACATTATCAGCCTTTTTGTTCTCAACTCAAATACATTCATGTCCAACCACATGGGTTTAGGTTAGTTTGGGTTTCAGCTTATTCATTTTATTTATTTATTTTTGTCTTTTTCCTTTGTTGAAGCACTATTTGTTTGCCAACTTGGAGAAAAAAGCACAGTCTGAATAACATTTACGATAACTTAACAGAATAAGATTAATAAGAAGAAGAATAATGGTTTAACTTTTATATAGCACATTTCATTGAAAAAGGTGCAGTACAATGTGTTTCACAAAAATGAAAGACAGATTCAAGAAAAGGGAACTTAAAGATGAACTTTTAAAAACAGGATGACGCAAGGACCTTATCCCGCAAGTCAGCTGCATTTTTCATCAGCCGCTTCTGTTTTCTCAGGCTGCTGTTCTGGGCTCAGTGTGGCCGCTCCTCAAAGATTGAGAGGGCTAGCGTGGACGGTCGGGACAGGATGGCTCTGGTCACTTCCTTAATACGTCACCCTGTCGCTCTCTCTGTGGGTATGTTCTGACATTTTACAGGGATAGTTGTACAGTGAGTTTTGGATCTCTGTTGAATTTGCAGAAGGTGTTAAAATCTGCATTTTCTTTGTATTCATTGTCAAATCTATGTAAATTCTTGTAAATGTTGTTTGAAGAAGGGGAAAACCCTGTCTGTGTGTATACACTTCCAGCAGAAGCCAGAGGGATGATTGCGACCATGGTTTAATATGTTGCATATGTCTACACGTCCTCCAATGTTGTCCTTCATGCTTGTGGGTCATGTTTTCAGGTGATGTTTATTTATTTATTTATTTTTTCCCTAGATGTGCCTCGCCAGCTGCTGTACTGGGTGGACCAGGGACTGAGAAGCATCTCCAGAGTAAATCTAGAGGGGCGTCACCGTAAAACAGTGGTAGAGTCTAACGGTTATCTGGACCGGCCCTTCGGACTGGCAGTGTTTGAGGTAAAACAACCACATCACAGCCCTATGATGGAAATGGAGACTGGCGTACCCGTGCCTTTCACCCAATGCATCCTGGGACAGGGTTTAGCTACCCATTCGCTGGGGAGAAAAAAAATGTGTTGAATACGTGGAAACACTCAGTAAATATGTCAGTTGTGTGACACGGGACATCCTGCACAAACCCGCCATCAATGGCGACCCCAATTTATTTTTTAATTTACTCGACCCAGGTTAAAAAAAATAGCAGCCTGCAAAACCACGACGTGGTCAATTGATGAAGTGCAGACGTTCCTCTGTTTGCAAGTGTGTCGCATTGAAGATGATGTCACAGCAGTTTCACGCAGCATCGCTGTGACGATCAACTAAGAATCCTGCTTACTTTCAGGGGGTACTATCTGCAGTGGAAAACGAAATGGAGACAAGTACATGGTACCTAAAGCGAGTTGTGCCGAGCCAAACTGTACCATGCAGTGGAAATGGGGCTTAAGTGCATTTTATTGAGAAATACTGAACATAAACACACCTGGTTACCAGTAACAGGGAACCTTTAACTCAACCTTCAACTGATAATAAAATCAGATGCTCTGATTCTTGCAGTGAAATACCAGTTCTGCTAAGTCTGTCCATTCTGCTTCAGGGTTTTGTATATTGGAGTGAAGAAGTGACGCGCTCCATCTGCCGAGCCAACAAACACAACGGACGCGACCTCCAAGTACTGCTGTCAAACGCCACCTCACCGGGTGGTGTGGTCATCATTCAGCCTGTTCTCCAACCAAACGGTACGACCAACCAAATAAATAAATCTTATACTGGATGTCTCAGACTGTACGGTGATTTTGCTAAGGGGTGAAAGGTTTTGTTTTTGTAAGAAGGTCAGGGGACACTCTGTTAGTGCTGCTGGCCTTTGACCTTTTGAGTCGCAGTAATGCCACCTTGCAGTCATTAATTACTCTCAACTGATTCTGTTTCTTAGGGCCATCTGTATGCGGACATACGAGGAACGTGTGCCGGCACGAGTGCGCTGTCGACCTGCTGTCTGAGCGTCCGGAGTTCAGCTGCACTCCTCCGGAAATGGGACAGAACAAATCTCAAGAAACTCCTGCCATTTCTCAGTCAGTTCCTGCATCAACTTTATCCAATCCTACATTTGCTGGAATCCTCTCTCTTATCAGTAAGAAACTGTTTATTTCCCAAAATATTTTGTCTCAAAACAAATCCTCACCGCATGGCTGAAAAAGCTCCTCTGCTTATCTTTCTTTAGCACTGGCACCGGCGCACACTACCGTTAAAAACGGCCACTTTCCCGTCACACATGGGGCTGGTCAACGCATGTCTGCCAATAAAATAAAATGGTCAAACAGAAAAATAGGAGCACTTTGGCAGTTAAGAGTTGCTGTACAAATGACTCGTAATCAAATATTGACTGTAAAAGATTGTAAAGATGTTATTTTGTCCCTCAGATTGTCCTTAGTTACAGTTTCCCATCTGCTTCCCAACATGAGTTTCATGTAACTTAAATGTTTCTCCTGATAGATAAACGATATAAATGTGATGTTCCCGTACACTGATGTCGACACTGTCACTCCCTGCTGAGTCAGAATCGGAATTGGATTTATTGCCCAGTAGGTGTTCACGTACAAGGAATTTGCTTTGGTGCATAAATAAGCATAGTAGAGAAAAATAAAAATATATACATATAAAGCAAGTCAAGAATACAAATATAAAATAGAGAATGTAGCAATAAAAATGAGAAGAAATATTATAAAATAGAATAAGAGAAATGTACAATATATCTTTTATGAAGGTGAAGAGCTGTACATATTGTGCAGGATGTGCAAAATAACTAGGATATGTGCAAAGGTTCACAGTTTATTGCACGTGCAAATTTATTAAGAATACAGGTATGTGTTTCGACAGACTACTAAAGGCTATAAAGAAGAGGAGCAATACTTTGTATGTTGCCCAACTGATCAGTCTCCTAAATAAAACTAAATATTTTTACAAACCTGTCCACTCATTACTTCCTTGGTTTCAAGCTATATATATATATAATTATTTTTTTAATATACAGTTGTTTCTCAGTAGCTTCAGCCTGTTTGTTTAAGATAAGGCTGGTGAAAGAAAGTCGACGTTATCTTCTTAATACACCCTCTGTGACGTCTGCGGAGGCTCCTGAAAGTGATTCAGTTCTTGTGTGTTCGTGTTCCCAGTGTTCCTCAGTGTGCTGGTGGGATTGGCTCTCTGGTGGTGGAGAGAGGAGTTCAGGCCGTCCAGGTCTCTCACTGAGCAGAGCTTCCCCCTCAAAGAGTCCCAAGACCCGCTCATCATCCAGGGGCCAGCCGTGGGTCCAAACACATGTCTCGTCAAGGCAAGACAAGTTTGTGTACACACACACACACACACACACACACACACACACACACACACACATATATACATACATACACACACATATATATATAAAAATAATAAGCAGACACAGGCACCTTCATTCACCTTCAGAGAGGAGATACCATTCATTCAGCTGCACATGTGTACATTTGAGATATATATAACTGTTTTAAAGAGGTGTTGATTTTCCACTTCATGGTTATTTTGGAGGCTGTGTTTATGGTGTGGCAAACTCTTACACAGGAAAAATGCAACAGGCACATTTAAGAAGAAAAATACTTTTAAAAGGCCCTGAAAACACATTTTCTCAATCAGCTTCTTACTGAGTGATGGGGTCCTACATGAACACAAAATGTTCTGTGAAAGTTGGAACAGTTTTGGTTATTTCTGTATTTGTGTTTTCGTTTGTGCTCTTCATACCGGTTTGAAGTGGGCGTGATTGAGTTGGCAAAAGGTGGTGTTACACATCTCTCTCAGGTTTCAGCCACATTTGAATCAAAATCTGATGACGGTTGCTGAGTTGTTGCACTGTCGGTCAAATCTGATCAAACCTCACACACAGGTGTGTTTTTTTGATGTCACCAGTTGGTTTGTGAAGAATCTTTTCATAATAAAATGTGGGTTTACCGCTCCCCACCATCTTTGTCACTTACTCGAGCCAGAAAACCAAAATTTCATCAGTGGTGTGAAGCCAAGGAGGAGCTGGAGTACTGTAGGTTCAGCAAGCAGCAGCTGCGTGTGTGAAAGTCTGATCTGTCAATCAGGCAAAGATAACCCTGATCATAAAATCTTTAAAGCTGCAATATCTTCTTAATGAAACAATCATTTTCTAAATCACCACCAAAGCACACCAGAAATTAAATTAAATTAGGTTTTGAGACCCAAACTCAGAAAACAAGACTAAGAGACTACAGCCACGCTAGTGGCACTGCAGAGCTGTACTTTGAGCTAAATGCTAACTTCAGCATGCTAACCTGTTCACAATGACAATGCTAACATGCTGATGTTAAGCAGGTTTTATAACATGCTCATCATCTTAGTTTAGCATGCTAGCATTTGCTAATTAGCACAAAACACAAAGTGCTGCTACTCAGCTGTACTGCTGGACACTACTGAGTTTTAGTGGTGCAAGATGAAAAGTCAGGGGATCACCAAAGTTATTACAGTTTATCAGTTTATGAAGCGTTCGCTCATAACCACAAATGTTGACCTCATGGTGGCGCTAGAAGAAAAGTCAGAAGATCACTAAATTCAGTAGGATTCATCATCTGGTAACCATGAATATCTGTACAAAATATTGTGCACAGAATAAGTGAAAACTTTGTGGTGCTAGAAGAAAAGTCAGTCGATCATTAGGATTAACCCACTAGGCACAGTGAATGTCTGTGTAAAAAAAAAAAAATGTTAGTGTTTTTAACTGTAAATAACAAAATTCAAGGAATCCTTAATCATATAATATCACCAGTCAAATATTGGGTGATATATTGTTATTTGACTTTGTAACTCACAAATATAAATATTGTTCTGGTTTCAAACATCCAGTATCAGTTGGACTCTACTGTTTATTAGCTTTTTGTGATTGAAATGCCTCTCAGTTTTTCTTTAAAAGCACTCCGGTAGCTTCACAGATAAACACAGCTTGACCTGCTCCCGTTAGGTTAAAGGCTTAATGGTGTGCAGTATGTTAACTACTAAGCCGTGTGTTTCTCCGCCGCCAGGAAACTCTGCTAAAGCTGGACTTGGACGGTGAATGAAGAAGGTGTGACACAGGTGGTCGGCTGACTGGGCTTCACCTGGTGCCGTCTCCACCCCCGCAGTGGCCTCAGAGCAAACAGGACGACAGACGACAAACCCAGCTGATCACACTGTCGCGTCCCAACATCACTCAAGAAATGACTCATTGGTAAATATCTGAGCTCAGATGGGAAAAGCCTTTCAAACAGTAACTTCTGTTGTGTCTTCAGTTTTGAAGAAGCTCTACTTTCAGCCCTGTTGGCTCCAGAATTGGTCTTGGTTGTTGATGAGGATGTTTGCTTATATTCACTCCGAAAGCTGTGAGCAGCAGTGAACAAGCACACATCAAATTATTTGCATTATTTAGCACATTCAGCACAGATGAACTCTGGTATGTTTTGCCTTATTTTTCGAACCCTGTTATCAAAGCATTGTCCTCAACTGGTTACCAGCTGTGTTACAGCTGTAGGTCTCCAAGACAATTAGTGGAAATGTGATCTGTTTAAATTAGAGCCATAAAATGAATTAGTTGATTAATCGCTTAGTCGATCTACAGACAATTAATCAGCAACTATTTTGATTATTGATTAATCGTCTAAGTCAAAATACCAAACATTTGCTGCTTCCAGATTCTTAAATATGAGGATTTTCTGCTTTTCATTTTCTTCTATGACGGTAAACTAAATATATTTGGGTTTCGGTCTGTGGAACAAATCAAGCAATTGGAAGACTGTATTTTTCAGACCAAACGATTAATCGATTGATTGAAAACAATTGTCAGTTGTGGTCCTAATGTAGATTTTTATTGTTTAGTCTCAAGTTTTTGAATGTTTATTTCATCTTATTGCAATTCCCATAACTTTACCTTTGCAGTATTGTGGATGGTTTTTACTTTCCAACATCAAACAGGGATATTGTGAATAATTTGACTCCCTTTGCTACCGAAAAACTGGTGTTCCACTGGTTTGTTGTTGGCCTTCAGGTTAGTTCGTCACTTTGAGACTGTGGTCAGTCAAGGAGATGCATTATTGCATTCTGAATGTACGCTGCCCTTTGCTCAATGATCAGTCTAATTGGATTATGTAGGGAAATACTCTTATTCCCTTTTCTTGCCAAGAGGTAGATGAGAAGATTGATACCACTCTCATATTGGCACAGTAAATATGAAACTACACCCAGCTTGGAGCCTCTGCTGGTTGCCTGGCAACCTCACGGCAACGACCAGACTCCAGGAAGCCACTGTTTCCAGCCAGGAAATAAGACGTAAATAGGAAGTAACATCACAACATGTCATTCTTACACTTTGTTTTATCTATGGATTAAACAAATGAGATATAACATGTTAATTAGTGAGCTTTAGAGGTGCTGGTAGGTGAATTCTGTTACCTTTGGACAGAGCCAGGCTAGCTGTTTCCCCCTGTTTCCAGTCTTTATGCTAAGCTAAGCTAACCGCCTGCAAGCTCCTGTTTCATATTTACTGTACAGATATGAGAGTGATATCGATTGTCTTGTCTAACTCTGCAATAAAGTGAATAAGTCTATTTCCCAAAATGTTGAACTATTCCTATAAAGCTCCCAAAACTCAATTGGTCAGAAGGGTTTAATCCAGCGTGCAGTTACTTTTTTCCCTTTATTTAATCTGCTATCCTGCACCTTGCCTACAGTAAATATAGGACAGGATGTGCACACAACTACCTGTAACTTGTAATGTATTATCAAAAGTTCAAAAGCTGACCGTGATGATTAATGCAGCATTGATCGTGCCTTTTTGTAGTCTAAAAGTTCATTTAAAGTGTCCTTTTAAAGATGGATAGATCAAAGCAGGAGGTTTGATTCTCCCAAGGGGACATCTACAATAAATAAATCTGGAGTTGTGGCATTGTAATATCCTTTTGTTAAAATCACCCATCAAATATACCATCAAAGGTACTTAATAAATGTCCTTATTACTGCTGTTTTTCGGCTCCGTCACCAAGAGGAAATGCTACAAAAATCTGGATTTATCCTAGTCTTTGAATGGTAGTGAACTATAATTGTAATATTTGATTGTTTGATGTTATAGGAATAGTTCAGTATTTTTGGAAATTTGCTTGTTTGCTCTCTTGCTGAGAATCAGCCAGTTAGCTTAGCTTAGCACAATCGCTGGAAACGGGGAAACGGCTAGACTGGCTCTGTCCAATGGTAACTTTGTCCGGCACATATGCGGGATAAATGGATAAATAAAGCTTAGCTTGTCCTATGGTATTAATACTGTAATGTAGTTAGTGAAATCAGTGTCGGGGAAAGAGGAAAGAGCATTTCTTTGGTGGCAGGTTTGGTGTTTTGATGCTTTGAGAGCTGGTGCTACACCGGGTACGTATGTGTTTTGTTAAATGTGTTGTGGAGCTTGTGCACAGAGCCTGGTTAGTGTCGGAGTGAATGTTTGGTTCATGGACTTGCCTTGTTTGAATTCAGTCTCTTTGTGTTATTTTTGTGATGGTCTCAAAGAAGTGTTTAAGTTTGTTGGACCGATTTTTAAAAATCCATTGGCACTAATTGAGAGAGAATTCTGTAAGTGTGCTCAAACTGCTGAGTTCTGTGGTTGGTATTTATATTTAAGGAAGGGTTTTATTTATTTTTGGGAAGCATTGCAGTCATTGCTGTACTGTATTTGCACCATGGATAAAACTGTTAGATGCTGAAAATAAATCAAATAAAGTATTATGTTTTTTCCTACATATTTGTGTCTGTATTTCATTGTTACACGTTGAGCCCTCTCTTCTCTGCCTCTGAGACTATAAAATCTTAGTTCTAGTAAACTTTATTACCTGAGTATTATTTGAAAGTGTGTTATGACAAAGCAAATGTGGTACGTCATGAGCCTCAGTATGGTGAAACAATCTGGATCGTTAAGTTATACCGTAGCGGAATATCTTTGATTAATCTCTTTGAGCATTTTTAATAGGGGACACATCAGGGAAGGTCATGATCAAAATAATTGTACTGTTTTCTGTTCTTTTCCGCTGTCAAAGAGATGTGATGGACCACAGCACAGCCAGTGGAACCTGTGTTGGTACATTAACCACTGCTGCTACTTTAAAGGTACATTAAGTAAACTTAAACCCCACCACCACTAACTGCACTAGCTTTCCAAATGTATTTTTTATTTTTTTATTTGATGTATTACAACTCTTTTCCAAACAATATTACAAAGTGCACTTGAGTAAAACAATGCTAATGTAGTAACAAATCTTAAGTATAAAATAAAAAATAAAATTGCCTCCCTAATGAACATTTCTAAGCAGTATATATAAACATTTAATAAATGGTTTACAACATACTATAATGAAGTTGTAAGCAGATATGTGTTTATTAATGTATTTGACAACAACAATATGTGGGCATCCATGAGTGCAGGCGGGTTGTCGTGGAAAAACTGCCTATGGTCTTAAGTTGAACAAAACACAAGAAACACTTACAGGTTGTTGACAAAAATATATTGTACAATAAGAGAGAGACAACAGAAGTCATCAGCCATCTCTCTCTATCTCAAAGAGAAGATACAAGAATACAGCTTTTATAGTATTCTGGAGACAAATAAACTCTTTTCCATTGGTCAGTGTTACATGTTATATAAGTTGGACCTTCCAAACCACAACAACCTCTTCAAGTTACAGTTCTGCAAAGCAGAAAACGTTTCCATATAAGGACCTGTATTCCACCATATAGCTGACCTTTTTGACCTTCTGATACAAGAGTCACATTGCTCACACTGAGCACATCAAACTAGGTAAGAATTCAATACTAGAGACATGAATAGAACTGGAACTATTAACTAAGTAAAGTAGATACACAAGCATATAATTACTAAATATAAACAAATGATTATGAATAGATGATTAACGTGAATAAATGATAAGTTATGAGCTTATAATTAAGTTTGCTTTCACAGGGTGTATGAACAGATGATGAAATACAGTTGTAATATAAAATATCTTTTTATAGGATATGTTATAATTGCTGACAAATGCTGTACATTAAACAGTTTAAAATGTCCTCATGTCTGCGTACAACTACATTATAGTCTGTTATAAACCATTTATAAAATGTTTGTATACGGCATTGTGCACTTACTTCAGTTTCAGAGAGAGATTTAAAACGGGCACTGACGTTTCCTGTCTGAGAATCTTTGACAGGAAGCTCGAGGGGCTGACCATTCAAAAATCAAGTAATAAAATAGATAAAGTGAGCATTGGTGAGGATTGGTGTAATATGGTCACTTCTTGTTACAAGCCTGGCAGCAGTGTTTTGTGTTGGCTGAAGTAGGTGGATGTTTTGACTGCTGAGAGTAAGAGTCTTCAGCCAGTCTGTACTGTGGCACGGTGGTGCTTAGAGCTAAATGCTAACACATCTTAGTTTAGCGTGTTAGCGTGCTGACATTTGCTACTCAGCACTAAACGCAAGGTACAGTTGAGGCTGATGGGAATGTCATTAGATTTACAGGCATCTGGACATGAACCAAAGTATTGGACGAATTGAAATGTTGACCTGATGATGGCGCTAGAGGAAAAGTCAGAGGATCACTAAAGTTATTACAATTGACCCTGAAGGGGACATGAATGTCTGTACCAAATTTAGTGACAATCCATCTAGTAGATATTTAGATGTTTCACAGGATAAGTGTAAACTGTGACCTCCTGGTGGCGCTACAGGAAGTCAGTAGGCTTCGTCATGTCTGCACCATGAATGTCAAATGCACAAAATTTAATTTAAATCCATCCAGAAGTTGTTGGGATATTTCAGTCAGGACTAAAATGGTGGACGAACAGACAGACCAACATGAAGCCTGGGAGTAATAAAAGCATGGACGACCTCCTGCAAAACTGAGCTTCTCTGCCATCGCAACCACTGTTTGTCTGCTTCTGCTGCTAAACGTTGTGGTTAAGTTGTAAAGTTGGTTTGCAAATTTGAACAAAACATTTCTCCCTTTAGAGTTTGTGATGGAAACCAAAGCCATTTAATGTATTTATTTTTTATCCAGTTTAATCAGTATAACAGCACACAGGTGCTTGACAAATCTGTCTTTTCCTCCTCCAACAAAACTGTATTGTGGATCTACAAGAGTTTACAAAAGCACGTGTTTTTAGGAAATAGAAAAGATAAAATCTCATTGCTGTCACTCGTGTGGTATAAATGTCAGAGAAGATGAATGAAATGAGCCCAGATAAGCAGCATGATAATATAATATAATATAGTGAGCATCATCATTACTGTCAACATGACAACAAATCAAATTCCATGTTATGTAGTATCTTATTCTGACATTTTCAGTCTGCAGAAGTTTCCGAGTAACGCATTCATTTACTGTTTCCTGAAGCAGCGCCACTTTGGACTCGAGGCATCATGCATTACTGTAAGTCTGCACAATATATACATACATATATATATATATATATATATATATATATATATATATATATATATATATATATATATCACTCTAATATATGTTAGTGTTTTTCTATACACTAAATACACTATTGGGAAAGGGAGGACGTAGTTTGATATCAGCCTTTTTCCATCCTTGTTACCCAAGATTTGTAGATTGTAAAAAGTATTGTATCAAAGAATTAAACAGGAACATCTTTCGCTCAGTGGAACATTAATGCCTTTCTGGCACACAGTATTTAACAGCTGTTCAAAGAGGTCAGATGTATCATCTTTCCAAGGTTTATAACACCTTTATTGATTGATCTGCTGACGTTCAGTCAGTGTTAATGTTTGCACTCTGTGATATGTGTTTATAGCCAGTATCGCTGGGAGGTATAATCTGATGACCAGCTGTGAGGCTGGTCAAGTAGATTGGCAGGAGAAGATCACACTCAATTAAGATGAGAGGAATCACCTTCAAATGATTTCTGTCAAAACAAAAACAACGATCAGAATCAGAGTAGTTTATGTTATGAACTATTTGTCCTTTTGCTACTTCATTTGTTTAAAAGATAGATGCTCTTTGTTCCCAGGTCTCATTTTTACTAATAGTCTGTATAGTCCGGACTCAACTGGGTGAAAGGGCTTTTGAGCCGCTCCCTCTGCCTGGAACCTTCTGCAATTAGATGTACGATTTCATAATTTGGTGTCTTAAATCATTGCTGCATAAACTGAGTGCTCTCTCTTCTGGCTGCTGCTGTTTTGTTTTGTTTTTTCTTCAAAATCTTCATTAAGTTATTGTTTCAGACAGCTCTTTTTAAGGTTGTTTTAAGGTGCCACTTACATTGTTTCTAGGATGAAATATTGTACATGATTGTATTAGAAATGTTATTCATGAAACAAGTTTTTGTGGCATATTTTCTGTTGTCTGTCTTATGCTGTTTGTCTATAACTCGTTGTTATTGCTACCTATCTTAGCCAGGGTACTCTTGAAAAAGGTTAAATAAAGGTTAAAAGAAATATGTGTTTTTTACTGTAGCTTTATGTATGTATGTCAGTGGTAGGCAAATAGTGGCTTGTCGGCCAAATCTGGCCTTGCTCCAACAAACATATTTGGCCCCTTTTGCATGATGTTTCATAAATCTGCTGTAGAGAACAATATAAATACAGGGCTCATGTGAACCCCAATAAACATGACCCTGAATCAGTCAACTTTGGTGATCCCCTGACTTTTCATATAAATTAACATTTTTCCAATACCTTGGTTAATGATCAAATACCTGCTCAGCTAATGACAGTTTTATTCTTAAATTAATTAAAATGATGCCTAAACAAACAAAAGAATATTGAAACCTTAAAGGCCTGTATCTCCACCATGCCTGTGAAATGAACTGGCCATAAAGTGAACAATGTTAAAAATAAATAAATAAATAAATAAGGCCCATGGTTAAACCTGACTGCTGACGCCTGCTGTATGTTAATGTATATGATATTATAAATGTTAAAACCAAACTACCACAGGCTGTTGGAAACCAGCAAGCAAGTATCAAGTTGTTTATTTTTGCAAGAGTAGCACTTTTTACTTCCCCTTTAACAAGACCAAAAGTATTCATTAAAAGGGTAGTTTAAAAGAGGTATAAGAAGAAAACAGCCAACTCAACATAAAGTCTCCAGGTTGTCCTTTGTCTCATCACTTCAAAATCCTTAAATCAACTTTGTTTCCTAATCCCGCCTCCGCCCTATATTTACAACTGCTTAAGGAAACTTGGAAAGGCACAAATGAGATTAAATGGATGACATCCCTGCTGCTTGCCCTTGATCTAGAAGTCTGATGAATCAAATGCCTATATGTGTTGTCCTCACAGTAACAGTCAGAGAGGAGAATCTCTTCCTCTCTCTGGACTACAATCTCACAACTGAGTCAGAAAAACAGGAAGAGCTGCTTTTCACTGGACGCAACATTTCTGATGATTCAGCAAGATACCATGTGTTGCTAGAACCATTTTCCTGGACTGTTTCCTGTTATGCTTTTTTTCTTTTTCTTCTGTTTCACTGGCTTCCTGCCTTGAACCACAGTTGCTATGGCTTCAGACAATCTTCAGCTGCAGAGATGTTTGCAAAATCGCCGCTCAACTGTCAACTGTCTGTCAAAGGGTGTACAGGACATCAAAACATTTCCATTTTCTCAGGAGAAATCAGTCAAAGCATGGAGATCTCTGGAGAATCTGGACAGTCCTGATATCAAAGCAGACTGCCCCAAGGTAGCAGACAGACTTGAACAGCAACAAAGCATCAGCGTTAATGTTGGGGGGAAAGTGTTTCATATTCCCAAACAGTGTGCCGTTAAATATCCTCAAACCAGGATAGGCTCATTGGCCCTCTGCAGCGACAGAGCAAAACTCCTCACGCTGTGCGACGACTACTCTGTACGCAAGAACGAGTTCTTCTTTGACCGTGACCCTGCCTTTTTCCATCACATCTGCCATTTCTACACAAGTGGAGTGCTGTGGGTCATAGGGGAAATGTGCCCCATCAACTTTGAGGAGGAGATCGCATACTGGGGCCTGAGCCTGAAGGACACCCAGCTCTGCTGCTGGATGGTGTTTGAGGAGAAGGTCGACGAGGTAAAGGACAACCTGAAGGTGGACAAGGAGCTGATGGCTGAGATCGAGGTGAAGTACAACGACGAGTGTTTCAAGGACATGATCTTTGGGGATCTGCGGAAGACTCTGTGGAACGTTGTGGAGGATCCGTACTCTTCATCTCTAGCGAAGGCTTTCACTGTGCTCTCCAACCTTTTTGTGCTCTTCTCCATCATCGCAATGACTCTCAACACTGTGGAAGAACTTCAAACGTATAAAATCAATGGCAAAACACACATGGAATGGGTGGAGATCATCACCATTGTGTTTTTCACCTTTGAATATTTAATTCGCCTTGTCACCACTCCTAACATCATAATGTTTTTGATGAGTGGACTCAACTTCATGGACATGGTGGCAGTCATGCCTTATTTCATGCAGATCGTCTTTGAAGCCTTAATTGACACCGAGAACCTGAATGCACAGGAAGACCTCAGGGCCATGGCTCGAGTCAGCAAGGTTAGCCACGTCCTCAAGGTTGTCAAGCTGCTGCGGATCTTTCGGATTTTGAAGCTGGCTCGACACTCCACCGGCATGAGAGCGTTTGGGTTCACTCTTCGGCAGTGTTACCAGCAGGCCTGTTGCATTTTGCTCTTCATTGCCATGGGAATCTTCACTTTCTCTGCTCTTCTTCATTCAGCCGAGAGAGAAACTGAGGGATCTCCTATCAGTAGTATCCCATATGCCTGGTGGTGGGCTGCAGTGAGTATCAGTAGCTGAATAACTCAATGTCGTGCTCCAGCTTCTAGACTCCACAAACATGTGCCCCTCACATGTCTTCTTCCTCTGCATACACTTGCTGTAGAAGACAACAATGTGATATACGCAGCAACACTACCACTAAGGAAAAAAAAACTAAAAGGGAAATAAATGTTTTTTATTGCAACCTGACACCACAGCAGATTATTTCACCGGTTAAAATATCTTCTCTCCTTTTAGCTGAAGACGTTATTTGGTGGAAAGGAAAACCTGCAGGCTCTTGAATGTTTTAGCTTTGTGAAGATAGAATCCACCTGCTTTTATAAATCATTTGGCACAAAACTATTAGACACTAAATGTTTGGGTGAACTACCATAGAAATACTCCTTTTCAGCCACAGGAAGATGCCTTGCTCAAGAGCACCTCAAGATCAACCTTACATAAACATACCATTTATGTTACTATTGATGTTATTAACTGGCTGTGCTTTAAACAAAAACTTAATAATGTTAATGCTGAAAATAATGCTTTAAATAATGCCATATAACAATGACAAAAACACTGTGTATTTCTCAGCACAGTTCCTTGTAGTGGTCGGTGTGGCCGTGTGTTTCCAGCAAATACAATTGACAGTGTTCCTGAGTGGGAAGCCAGTGAGGGGTCGGGGCCCTGTTTCACCAAATTTGAAGCGTGCCAGCAGCGATTTGCAACACGAAATAATAACTTCTTGCCTTTATTTTGACACATTTTACTAATGAAAACAAACTTGCGACTCATGCATGGGCATATGTGAGACAGCTGCCACTGTTTGCAATCTGGGTGTTAGCAGCTTATTTCCTTTGTGAAACAGACATGAGCACCTTGATGCTACACTTGCAATGCATTTTACAGATTTATGAAACATTGTGTTTGTGCATCTGAGCTAGAAATAATGGTAACAGTTTACTTTAACTCTCCCTATTTAGCATTTATAAGCACTTTATAAACATTTAATAAATGGTTTATAGCACACAATAAGGTAGCTGTAAGCAGGTATAAGGACATATTTAAGTGTTTATTACTGTGCATGTACATTTGTCAACAATAACATCTCCTATGAAGTCGTCTTTTATATTATTACACCAGTGTTTTACTATATTGTCATTCATTACCTTTTATACACCAGCCTCCACTTATGGGTGCCCAGATGAGGAGATATAATTTTTGAAAAATGCATTAATAAACACTTATATCTGCTTACAACTACAATACAGTATGTCATAAACCATGTATTACATGTTTATATACTGCTTATATGTGTGTGCGTTTTCACACTGATTGATTAGAACATTTCCTTGTCCCCATAGTGGAACAATTTATCACCAGGGCGAAATTAAGACTATATCAGGAGCATGGAAATGTAATCACTGGTCTAAACCGAGACTCAAGTATCCTCCCCTCTCTTGTTGTCTAATGGAGAAGAAGGAAAGGAGAAAAAAAGCAATGTCATTAAAGGTGGTTGTTTTACTAGTAAATCCTATTCTTTGTGAAAAGCGTGGATTAAAGCTATTTCAATCTATATGAATCAATTGCTTAAATTTGAACCCCCAGTGATGCAGTTCTGTGTCTCAATAGCTCTGAATCAGGTAACGGCAACAAACAACAGGATTAGCCCATTTGAAACTTGCAGCTGCACGAGACTCCTTTACCTGCTGTGTGTGGCCTCGTGTGCAAGTTATGAGCACCAGCTGGAGGCAGAGACAGGACAATCCCTGGAAGTGAACTTGATTTGCATCCCCCCACTAAACAATTGATAAGATCCTTGCAGTTACAGCAGTTTAGCAGCATTTCAACTGGAGAGTGTCAACTGAGGAGATAAGAAATGCTCTCAGTTGTCGGAGCCTCTGTTGTTGGCCAACAGGGCCCTGCATTACCTAAAACTAGTTTTCGCTTTTAGCTCATTTTTCTAGTCATCATGGAGAATCATATTATAGTGAAGAAAATGTTAATGAAAACTAATTAATATGAGATTGTTCACTTTTCTCTCTTAGGTCAGCATCTCCACTGTGGGCTACGGGGATGTGGTTCCTGTGACTATCCTGGGCCGCTGCGTGGCCTTTGGCTGTATCTCATTTGGTATCATCCTCAATGGCATGCCGATCTCCTTCCTCTTTAACAAGTTCTCTGATTACTATGCCAAGCTAAAAGCCCAGGAGTACAACACTACCTTAGTGCAACGGCGCTTTCATCTGAAGAGGCGCCTCCGACGCAAAATAGACATGTATTTTCATACCTTGGAGGAAGACAATGGTACAGAAAGCTGCTGCGAGTGCACACACTGAGTGAATCTTAAAATAACGTGATAATTCATGGGGTGTGTTGCTTGGTAAACCTGAAACTGAGACTTCTTGCATGACAATGTGTTAGGTACAGGGAAAATAACCTGACAACAAATAAAAGCATGGATGATGATATTAAGCCATATTGTTTGGATTCTCTAGTCAAATAACTTGTTATGGTACTGTTGAAAGAAGGGTGAGTGTCAGGAATAGGGCTTCACGTTTGTAATACACACTCGACTTGATCTTAAAACTTGTGAATTGTAAACAACGAGTGCCTGTAAATGAATAGAAACGCTGCTGTCGTGTATGTTGCGTGATCACTTTCTATCATATGTATAATTAAATCAGACTGATGAATTGCATTGAATCACTGGTGAGTATTGAACTGTAAACATGCCTACCAATGTGTTAAGACATTATTACGCTGTAAAATCAGCAGTACAGATACCAACAGACAAAAGGTCTCCTTCAAAATTAAAGTCAACTTTTGGGATCGGCTTGACGGTGAAAGAAAAGGAGATAACTTGAGTTCGTCACATAGTGGATTTTTTAACATGTTGTTTTCCTTTTGAGTTGTGAATTGTTTTTATTATTTATTGGGGTTAGCTTGCCTCACTTGTCCTGTTAATATTCCTTTTTTTATTTTTGGAATATTTTGTCATATGTTTCTACATTAAGATGAATTAAATCTGAACACTGGATATCATACATTGACATCTGACGACTAGTTTTGTGATAATGTGGTAGGAAATGCCCTGCTGCTTGAAATTTCCTCTGTAACTGTCAACTTTAAAAGCCATTTCCTGTGATCTGAACCGAGCACTAAGCTCCTGCTCACTGGCTGTAAAAAGCTTTTTAGAGTGCCTAAAATGGAAATTTGGCATTTTATGCAAAATTTCTGTTTATTCCAAATCATTTTAATACTATATATATGTGTGTAAAATAGTTGAAGCAAAAGTTCAAAATTTTGGGAAATATGCTTATTTGCTTTCCAGCTGAGAGTTATGAGTAACGCTCTCATATTTATCCATTGAGAATGAAGCTACAACCAGCAACTGGTTAGCTTAGCCAGCTAGTTTCTGCCTGTATCCAGTCTTCGTGCTAAGCTAACCAGCTGCTGGCTGTAGCCTTATATTTATCGTACAGGTATGAGAGTGGTATCTTCTCATGTAACTCTCTGCCAGACTAAGTGTTTTTCCCAAAATGTCAAACTTTTGCTCGAACTATTTTAGGTTTACGTACTGAACCTGCAATAATAACACACACACACACACACACACACAAAAAGAGTATTTTTTAAACATCCAGTAGACACAGAGCAACATTAGCATTTATTTGGAGTTGTGTTTCTGGCTACCTGATAAATGTAAGTCCTATATTCACTGTCCTTTGGAAATATCTGTGTCTTTAGTTGCTAAATTAGGTAGGTAGTTAAATTAGCAAGTTGCCAACTTTGTCTTTCTGCCATTTGGTGCTGGGCAGGTGACGTACAGTTTGATTAGGTTTGTTAGGGTTATTCACAGAAAACAGCTGCCTGTGTCTGAAAATGATGCTGATGAGACTTTAAACCAAAACAGTAAAGTCGTGGGTAATAAAACCAAAACAGTGAGCTGAAAGACAGTATAAAGCTCTGTATAGCTGAGGAGACCTGCAGCGTCAGGTGATAATTCTCTGTCAGTTCGTCACTATGAGTGACCCCTTTTACATTACACACAGTCATTTGATTCAATGTTAATACACACATATTGGTTATACCTTTAAGGAACCTATTAATTTGCTTATTTAAGATTACTGTTTCAGTCGCCTGTACCCTAGTGGACAGTTACGGTGATTAAAAGCTGACATCATGAAGATCAGTAAGTAGTCAACTGGACCAGGATACACCTCCGTGTGTTTAGCTTCTGTGTGTTATTAAGCCAAAGCTATGACTCCATTGCATTGTGTTGACTTAAGCATCATTTTTCCTCAGGAGTACTTCTTGTTTTATTCTGTAAGTAAAACATCTCTGAGTAAATATTGAGTTATGATATGATTATTAGATAATTGTTTTCCAGTTACTGATAGCAGACAACCTGCTTTTGTTCAACTTTGTTTGCCCTCTTTGATTATATGACTGACTTGAGTTTGCCAGTGTGATGTTGTCTGATATATTATTTTCTATACCGGATCAGTCCATGTTGCATGTGATCACATGGTTTAAACTATCACGACGAGCACGGACTCAAGGATGCAGACCCCAGACACAGGAGTACAAAAAGATAAGATTTTATTGCCAAAAAAGGGCAAAAGGCAAAAATCAAAGTTGGAAACCAAAATCAGACTCAGAAAACAAAAAATCACTTCACTAGGAAGGAACAAAAAGACTATGGAAAAAATGCCAACAAAGTAACAAAGGAAATCCCAAAAACACAAGAACCAAGGGACTCTCCCTGACCGGCTTGACCCTGGCCACATGGAAAGTGGGGTGAACCCTCATGGTCCTTGGGAGGGTAAGCCGAACCGCTGCTGGGTTGATTACCTTCGAGATCGGGAAGGGGCCAATGAAGCGAGGCGCTAGCTTGCGGGTGACTCCCTGGAGGGAGAGGTCCCGGGTGGACAGCCAGACCCTCTCACCCACCCGATAGGGGGGCGCTGGAGTGCGTCGTAGGTCAGCAGTCCTCCAGCAGAGCTGGAGAGAAGGGTTTGCCGGGCCCGTAGCCATGACTGGCGACAACGGCGGACCAGGGCCAGAGCGGAAGGCACGTTGACCTCCTCCTCCAGGGCTGGGAACAGGGGGGGCTGATAGCCGTACACACACTGGAAGGGGGATAGACCAGTGGAAGAGCAGGGCAGTGAATTATGAGCATACTCAACCCAAATCAGCTGCTTGCTCCAGGAGGAGGGGTTGCGGGAGGCGAGGCAGCGAAGCCCCGTCTCCAGCTCTTGGTTTAGACGTTCCGTCTGGCCATTGGATTGTGGGTGGTAGCCCGAGGAGAGGCTGGCTGATGCTCCCAGGAGAGAGCAGAAAGCCTTCCAGAAGCGAGACAGAAACTGGGGACCCCGGTCGGAAACCACATCCCTAGGGAGACCATGGAGACGAAACACATGGGACAGGACTACCTCCGCCGTTTGCTTGGCTGAGGGGAGTTTGAGAAGGGGAACGAAATGCGCCATCTTAGAAAACCTGTCAACAACTGTGAGAATGGTGGTATTACCGTCTGATAGAGGTAGTCCTGTCACAAAGTCCAGGGATATATTGGACCAAGGGCGATGGGGAATAGGGAGAGGATGCAGGAGGCCAGAAGGAGGGCGTCGGGAGGTCTTGTGCTGGGCGCAGGTGGGACAGGCAGCCACATATTCCCCCACCTCCTTGACCATCGCAGGCCACCAAAAGCGCTGCTGCACAACGGATTGGGTCCTCTTAACCCCTGGGTGGCAGAAGAGGGGGGAGGCATGAGCCCAATGGATGACCTGGGAGCGGAGAGAGGGAGGAACAAATAGACGGTTCGGCGGGCAGCCGGCCGGGGGATCAATGGATCTGCAAGCCTGTTTGACCCTCTCCTCAACTGCCCAGGTAACCGCCCCTGCCAGGCAGGAGGGGGGCAGGATGAGGGAGGGTGCTTCGGGGACCAAGGAGGAGTCAAACTGGCGAGACAAGGCGTCGGGTTTTTGGTTCTTGGTGCCTGGGCGATAGGACAACACAAAATTAAAGCGGTTAAAAAAAAGTGCCCACCTGGCTTGTCGGGGGTTCAACCTCTTAGCTGTCTTCAGATACTCGAGGTTCTTATGGTCAGTCCAAACAAGGAATGGATGTTCTGCCCCCTCCAGCCAGTGACGCCACTCCTCCAATGCCACTTTGACTGCTAGTAACTCCCGGTTTCCCACGTCATAGTTCTGTTCTGTGGGGGAAAGCTTACGGGAGAGAAAGGCGCAAGGGTGGAGCTTACCATCGAGGGGGGAGCGCTGGGAGAGGACTGCCCCTACTCCCACCTTCGAGGCGTCCACCTCTACGATGAACTGGAGGTGGGGATCAGGGAGGGAGAGGACAGGGGCCGACACAAAGCCCCCTTTGAGCTTTGTGAAAGCGGCGTCGGCCTGCGGGGACCATTGGAACTTGACCTTCACAGAGGTCAGGGAGTGTAGGGGGGCAGCGATAGTGCTAAAGTTCTTAATAAAACGCCTATAGAAATTTGCAAAACCCAAGAAGCGTTGGAGTTGCTTACGTGAGGAGGGTGTGGGCCACTCCGCCACTGCGCTGACCTTTGCCGGGTCCATTTGAAACTTCCCCTCCGAGACGATGAAACCAAGGAACGCTACAGTCTTAACGTGGAATTCACACTTCTCTACTTTGACATAGAGGCGATTTTCCAGGAGACGCTGGAGTACTTCGTGGACGTGCTGGACATGGGTCTCCTCATTAGGGGAGAAGATAGGTATATCGTCTTACACAGGGGCGGGGAGAGAGGTGCTCAAGAGGGACAGCCAGAGCATGACATAAACAAATTTCAATGCGAACTGTCAGTGTGACTATTTGTGATACCAATGAGTTATTACTTCTACTGTAATATTTTTGGTGTTGACTCTATAGAGCTATATAAAGGAGCTTATATAAAGGTATACACTGAATAAATCAGTTATTACGTCACAATGGCAGAAACAGTGAAAATAATGTCCAAGGAAAGAGCAGGGATTGTTTCATAGTTCACCTATGTGAACAATGGTGCCATCCTTAGTTACTCTCCATGTCAGGAGAGAAACACTAGGCAGAGGAGAAAGAAGGCACTAAGTATTCTCCAAAACCCAAATCATCAGTGAAATCACTTGTCTACCATGTGTTTCAAGATTCCTAGCATAAAATGAGTCTTGCTCAAATATTTACTGGTGACAAAACTAATATCTCAAATTGAGATAGAAAGTTCATTCTTGAACGTGGAAAGAGTAGTTGAAATAAACAAAACAGTCTCACCACGAGGTCAAGAACGAACTTTCAGTCTCAACGTTTAAGCCAACATGGACAATAAGTCCTTAAAAGAGTACTCCGCTGATTTAGCATTGCACTTCTTCAGGTAGGTTATGCGAGTAGCCGCTAGCCTCAAGCAGAGATGAGGAGTGGGCTACAGAGGTCTGGTTATCTCACTTCTTTCTAACTCCAAATTTCATTTTCAAATTTGTTGTCTTTGCCCCAACTGAACTATCACAGCTCCTTCTGGAAGCCCAAGATAGAGCGATAGACAGACAGACAGACAGACAGAGATAGATAGATAGATAGATAGATAGATAGACAGACAGATAGATAGATAGATAGATAGATAGATAGATAGATAGATAGGTAGGTAGGTGACGCTCTGCTGTGATGGGGGAACTGACGCAGCAGGAGAAATAGAAATAGGCACCGCCCAGCAGGCTGCATAGCGAACCAGAACACGGCGTCATGCTGCTGCACACTGAGTTTATTAATGCTCTGTGTAGCTCCAGAGACAGACAAGAGGATATATCACCCTTTAACGGTAAGTACACTTAGTCAATTATACAACAAACCAACATCATATAATGCTGTTTATCCTCTGGCTACCCACTTTTGAGTTTCCGTTTGACAGTAACGGGAAATATTTCAGATAACAGTAGATTTTAACATTTTCGTCGAGGCTTAATCAATACTTCACCTAATTGGGATACTGAATAACATACAAGCATATATCACATCAACGATCGGGTCGGAGAGACAACGCGTCAGACAAACAGAGAAAAAGTATTTTAAAATGGTCTTGTTTCTATAAAAGCGTTTATTTCACAGTCCTCTCTTGCAGAGACTAGTCTATAATTGCATACATCTTTATTCATGCGTAGTTCTGTGCAGTTAAATATAAATGTCATCTGATCATTCAAATTAAGACACGCCTGACAACACACTTTAAGCAATGTGTGACAATGTGCAATATTCCGACAAAAGCCTGCGAGTACAATGTCTTATGTGTGTAGAAACAGCCCTGTAATTGTGCCCTTAAAGTATTATTATTCCTTTATATAGGCTATTTACTGTGTTTTTATTGGATAAGTATTATATATTAAATATTGGATAATTTTACCATAAATTAAGCCATGTGAGAAGTTTAGTGCAATATTTCCTTCTGAAATGTAGTTGAGTATAAAGTATTAAGTAACATCAAATAGAAATACCCAAGTAAAGTACAAGCTCTTTGTTTCCGCTCTCTGTGGGCGATGTAGGTTTCAAGTATAACAGGTTACTACTTACAAATCCCATAAGAATTACAACAGAACGTATCATATAAGAACTGAAAGTAAAGTCTGTATATGTTTCTGTTTCTAAGAAATGCATGAACTTTACCTATATACTGTTGGCTAAGAGATCATTAGAAACAGATCTTCAGCTTTGTTCAGTCACAGTTCCTGAGCAGATTATAAAGAACTGAAAGTTAAAAAAAAACAAAAAAAAAAACAAATCTATCACAACAAGTAAAGAGGGACAAATATGAAGGGACTGTTTCCACTTTCTGTGGCTACGGATGCTTAGATCAATAGATTAAATAACAATAGTTTAAAATACTTAGATTTGTTATTCAATAATCACTAACTGATCTTAGACCTGTAAAATGTACAGTAAAGCTTTTAGTAAGGTTATTCTGCCTTACAGTAGTCTCCCCATTCAGTGCTGGAAGAAGTATTCTGGTGCTTTATTGAAGTAAAAGTAGAAACACCACAATGTAAAATACTCCATTATAGATAAAAGTCCTGCGTTCAAAATATTTCTTTGAATACAGGACTAAACATTTTTCATTTTTCTAAAAGTACATAAATACATAATGCAGAATTGCCCCTGTCAGTGTTAGCTTTATTGTTATTTATTAAGCAGCATTTTAATGTCGTAGCCGGTTAAGAGGGAGCTAATTTTAATGGCTTTATATAATGCTTGTTAGTTGAATCTATAGAATAGCATTATATTTTATAAATCGTATGTTTTGTATGTAAA
This sequence comes from Macquaria australasica, assembly GCA_005408345.1. Taxonomy (NCBI): domain Eukaryota; kingdom Metazoa; phylum Chordata; class Actinopteri; order Centrarchiformes; family Percichthyidae; genus Macquaria; species Macquaria australasica. The sequence goes on from SEMN01000315.1 coordinate 568,181, forward strand.
ATCTGAATCTGCAAAGTGAAAAGTGCATTATTTCCCCCTGAAATGTAGAGGAGTAGAAGTATAAAGTAGCAGAAAAACTCTACAAGTATATAAAAAAGTGCAAGTATCTCAAAACAGTACTTAAGTATAGTACTTGAGTAAATGACTGCCTATTTGTAGATAATATTATGGGATATACAGGAGTGAAACAAATGACAGCAGCACACATCAAGCACTCTTGTTGTAGGGTTGTTGATTATCAAAATGTTCAATTTTTGTTGTGACTGTGAGAGATAATGATTCAACAACAACGTATCCTGTTAGGTGTCTTTCACTCAGCGTTGGCGAGAGCCTATTCGTGACCTTCTTCCTTCTAATCACCACTTTCATCATAGAAATATCATCATAATTATATATCAACTTACAGAAAAGCCACGATAACCGTGGCCTGAATTGCTCATGCATCATTTTAGAAATTTTAAATAATGAGGTGAGAGAAAATGTCTCAGAACTTATGACATTATTATTGTGTTTGGCATTATGTCAAACACAATAAACATGCAACAGAAAACCGGGCAGAAACATTGGTAATGACTAGACCTTCACCAACACTGAATGAAAAAACACATATAGTATTTTAACAGCACAAGAAATTATCTGAATCAAAACCTCTGACAGTCTTAACAAAAATCAAACAGTATAGTTTTTAGTCTACCACAGTAGTACCATAATATGTGCATAATACATGATCTGCCATTGATTTGGTGAAGAAATTACTCCGCTAACTGAGCGTAGTATGCATGTAGAGTGAATAAACTCACTTCAGGCACCTCCAATTGTCTGTTAACCTTGATGTGGTAGATTTGAAGGTTTCATGCAATCAGTCAGTTGTGTGTTTTTCTGCATGACTTCCTCATGCAACAGGGTGAGGCCAGTGTTGAGTCGAGGAAGGTCATTTTATAGTAAATGTCAGTTGGGTTGGGAGCTTCCATTTTGTTCACGTTTCACTGTGAGTGTTTAGTTTGTTCTAATGACTTAATGTTTGACATCGCTTATGTAACATATTCCACCCGGTCTGAGGAGACATGACAGCATTTGATTTGTTTGCCACCCCACGCCCCATGTAATAGACCACCATGTGACGATTCTGCAGGCAGATGCCAAGACACCTCATGTCTGCTCTGAAGCTCAGTCTGCTGTAAGGCGCGACAGCTTTAACTTATGGGCACTCACCCTCTCTGCGCCTTATACTTTGAGAACTGAAAGAAGTTCTTCTGGACTAATGAGACAAGATTTTGACTATTTGGGCTTAGTGTGTTTTCCGTTCCCCCCTTTTTTAATACTTTATTTACAGTTTTCAATTTTACAGTGACAAAATATATTGAAAGGACATACAAAACAACACACACACAAAAAAAATACAACACCAAGTGGGACACAAACAGATCAGAACAAAAAGGCTGCCAGACTACAAGATTAGTCCTTAAATAGTCCTTCAAAAATGTTGTCACAAGAGTAACATCTCGGGAGCAAGGTAAAGTAACAGGAATAAATGAATCGAGTTTAACACCACACCCATTCATGAAGCCAGGCATGTCCGAGTCTCTGTTGATGCTGGGTAATATGACACTGTGTTAAGAAAGGTCTTCATATTCTCTCAAATCTATTCTGTGTATTGGGTTTGTGCAGGCGCAGTCTTTACATTTGTAGACAATATCTCATTGAGCAAATGTGCAAAGCAGGGTGGGGTGGTAGACTTCCAGTTCAGGAGAATAAGTTTCTTAACAGCCACCATACCTACGTACAGAGCAATCTGCATGTTGTACGGCAGCTGAAAAGTCTCTGTAGAGCATTCAGAGATGGGCAGGTCATGGTTGGGCTGAATGTTTCTGGAATAGGCTTTTGAGAGCCACTCGAAAATTGCAGTCCAAAAGTTGTATAATGTAGGGCAGAACATGAAAAGATGTGCTAGTGATCCTTCAGCAGAGCCACACTTGTCGCATTCTGGAGACACTGATGGGAAAATGTCCTGTTATGGTTTTGAATAATGCCATCAATGCATTATTTTGTACTGGATTAACCTGTAGCGTGAGTTTATGAAACAACAATGGACCTGGGACATTCTTTCTTCTCAGAAAAGTCATATGGGATGTGACTTCATATGAATGATTCCAAGTACAATAAACATAAAGTAACAATGAAGCAATAGGTAGTGCTAGCTCAGCTATTTCTGTAGGTCACATGAGCCTGGTGATGCAGGTTGTAGCGGTGCTTTAAGAGTCTCCCAGATTAAATATCAAATAAAAAAACAACTGACTTTTGGAAAGTATATCATGAATCAGATGTAGGCAGGCTGGCTTTTGAAGGGCACAAAGCAGGGACTGCAACTTACCGCCATTTGTTAGCCACAGAGTATTTTTACTTTGCTTAAACTGTGTTAGACATTTTCTGTTCCCTTAATTTCTGGACTGTTAAAAGCGTGGTGCGAATTGTTTGGTCTCTGTAAATACTCTTATAAAGAGTACAGTTGTGACCTGCTCTGAGATAACCTACAGTATGTTAATCTTTGGGAAAACTACCTCAGGAGCTTTTTCAGGATTGACACCAAACCTGTTAATAGTGACACTCTTTGAATTATTTAATATGGGTTAGGTTAGTTCACATTTGTGCATCATGCAATCAATAAATCAATAGAATAATTCATTAACATTAACGTTTATATTTTTTTGTCAATAGCAATTACGTGCAACAACGCTCAGCTCCAAATTCCATCTGACATGATGGACATAAGGTTGCATGAAGTAAATAAAAGAAAAGAAAAAACAGTGCATGGCAAATGAGAAAGTTTTTTTTTTTTTTTTAAAAAGAGAAAGACAAATGGAAAGAGAGAGAGAGTATTACTCTCAGAAGAGCTCGAAGCGATTTTTAAGTGTAGGGTAACGACAAATCATTTCTCAAGTGGTAAATGTGCTGTGACAGTCAAATAAAAAAACAACTGACTTTTGGAAAGTATATCATGAATCAGATGTAGGCAGGCTGGCTTTTGAAGGGCACAAAGCAGGGACTGCAACTTACCGCCATTTGTTAGCCACAGAGTATTTTTACTTTGCTTAAACTGTGTTAGACGTTTTCTGTTCCCTTAATTTCTGGACTGTTAAAAGCTTTTCCCCTTCAGCATATTAATGACAGATTCATAAGCAAATGAGCAAATTTCCTACTTACACATCAAGCAGGAACATGTGTATCTTGTATCATGTGTCAAACAGTCAAAATTCCAATATTCAATCATCTCTTAGTTTTGGTTTTGTCCTGTTTAGCATGTTATTATATGTTTCTTCACCAGCTGCCTGTTTACTTTGCACTGGGCAGGTAGTGTACAAATCTATGAGACTGTGGCTCTGATATCCTTACTGAGATTTTTTGATTAAAAAAACACTGTGTTTTGTTTTGTCACTGCAGAGTTTCAAGGATGAGAAACATCAGAACAAAAACTTTCTTGCTGGCAGGAGCTCTTGGTCTGTTGGTCCTCCATCTCTGTAAAGATTTTATTGATCACAAAACCATCCGTCTCCAGATAGATGTGAGAGAGGGTGACAGTCAAATAAGGCAAACTGCCACAAAGAGCTCCTACGTATACTCCTGGCCAAGATGTCAACAAAATGTGTCTGCTGCCAACATCACAGGCTTCAGCTCTCTTCCTGATGGTATAAAAGACTTTCTCTACTATCAACACTGTCGCCATTTCCCCATGCTACTGGACCTTCCTGACAAATGTGGAGGAGCTGATAAATCAGCAGAAGTCTTCCTTCTGCTGGTCATTAAAAGCTCCCCTGTGAACTACGAACGCCGAGAGGTGCTGCGCAAAACCTGGGCTAAAGAGAGGTTACACAATGGTGTGTGGATCCGAAGGATCTTCATCTCAGGAACGAAGGATACTGGTTTTGAGAAAGAGAGACTGAACCAGTTACTCGAGCTGGAGCAACGTGAGTACAGTGACATCCTCCAGTGGGACTTTAGTGACACATTCTTCAACCTCACCCTGAAGCAGGTACTCTTCTTAGAATGGATGGAAAGAAACTGTCCGAACGCTCGCTTCCTGCTAAATGGTGATGACGACGTCTTTGCCAACACAGACAACATGGTCGAGTATCTCCAAGGCCTCAAAGACAATGATGGAAGCAAGCACCTCTATACTGGCCACCTGATCCAGAATGTGGGGCCCATTAGATCATCAGGGAGCAAGTACTATGTCCCAGTTCAGGTGCAGGAGTCAAACTCATACCCCCCTTACTGTGGTGGTGGGGGTTTTCTCTTGTCTGGCCATACAGCTTTGGTCATATACAATATGTCCCAGTCCATTACTATTCTTCCCATTGATGATGTTTACATGGGGATGTGTCTGGCCAAAGCAGGATTAGCACCTGCTTCCCATATGGGTGTGAAGACGGCAGGACTGTACATTCCCTCCAGCACACTAGATGGATACGATCCTTGCTTTTATAAAGATGTTTTACTGGTACACAGATTCCTTCCAGCTCACATGTATCTTATGTGGCGCAGAATACACGATCCTAATGTGAAATGTGGTCCCTCCAAGAAAAAGCTTTAGCAGCACCAAACTCTTAACTTTACAGGTGGTGACAGAGCTTGTTGACACTTTGCTGCCTGCTTCCACTCTTGGGTTGAGTGCAAGTATGGAACTTTTTTTTTATTCTTTAAGTCATCAATATATATATAAACTTTCCTTTAATGTGGTGTGTTATAAGGTGTGTGGGAGAGTGTGTTTTGTGTATTACATATTTATATAACTGCTGTCAGCTTAACAGTGTGATTGTGTTGTGACTAGGGCAGGGTATTGATCCACAATACTTTCTGACTGCCAGATGAATATGTGTCATACCACATAAATGTCCCAAAAACAGTCAGCTACCAAAAGTTAGCACCAAGTGCTTCTTAGTCATGTTTGCTTACTGATTGATATTTTCTCTTTTGAATCATACTTTTATATTTATATAAAGGTATGATTTATGTATGTAGGCAAATTTCTTGTACCTTTTGAACAATACCCAGCTCTAGGTGTAAGTGGTGCAGGGCTATAAGGTTATAGACTGTGGTGTCCACAGTCTGACAAAAATATCATATTTCCTCAGGGTTTCTTAAGACTAATGATGTAATATTGCTCAAACTAAATGAATACGTTTACAGTTTTTTTGTTTTTTACTATAGCCTGTATATTTGGGTTAGAACAATATGCTCAGAAAGAAATGAATGTATGTTTTTGTGCCTTACATCAAGTTGGAATTGCAAAAAGAGGTTTTGGAAGAGTGAAAGCGTTTATGCATTATCACATACTCAGATTTATAAAACAACAGTCATAATCAGATGTCAATAATAACCCTTACAAGGGGTCTCCAGTAAGAACTTTTTTGTAAGGTTACTGTATGCTTTTCGGACTTTGTAAGTTGAAAAAAGTTGATTACCATGCCTTTTTTTTATTTCAACTTTAGTGGATTGAATGTATACAGAAATGTCCAAATCTATTTTACTTTCATGCTGCTAAGAAGAGATTATATGTTGTGTTGTTTTATAATTAATGGCTTTGAGATGAAATTGTGTACTGCATGTGGCATGTATTTAATACAAACAAAAAACTAAATATCATGTTCTCAGACTTTTTTCAGGGCACACCCGATAGGAGAGATATTGGAGGCGTATTGGAGATTGTTTCACTAAACATACAGTTTTGCCGTCTGAGCAGAATCAAACAGACACCTTTATTTTAGATCAACAAACAGCAGATCCACAGTTCCACATATATACAGTATGTACACAATATGTATACATAGAGTATGCATTTAGACATGTAGGCGATAGCCCTGTGCACAGCTGTATACATTCCAACACCAATAAGTTAGTTTTTGCAAGTGACCTCAAATTAAAGAAAATGAATGGCTCAGCACAGATTAAGAACACAGGGCTTTGCCATAATACTGCTCACCTGTATGAAATTCCTGTTTGACAGCAACGGGTCAATTATCAGCCAAAAAACACGAGAAGACTCTCGCTGACTACCTTACACCTCTCGGTGACTTTTTTCCTCTGAAATATTGTAGTGATGCAAAACGTCAGCCACCTAAACAGCATGAAAAGCACATATATGTTAAGGTACACCCTGACAATTTTGAGTTGCTGACAAAATCAGAGATGAATGCGGGCAGGGGTTCAGAGATGAGTGTGATGTGCGTATAAGAGACTGGGTGAAATCAGAGTTAGAGATAAAGACCCAACAACTTCCAGATGCGGTTAAATATTAATATTGTAGCAGGAAATGTGATCAAAAAAGGAAAATTAAATTAATTTTCCATGGGGAAATATATATATATATATATATATATATATAACATGCACCACACATCCCACAGATATTTCACCTGCAACAGACACACCAAGGGGAAAGGGGAAGTACACTGTGCACTGTTTGTACAGTATGTTAATCTTAGGAAAAAAATTGACAATTGGCTTCTTGTAGTGAACGAGAAGGCTCAGTAACCTGAATGAGGACTTGTTGTCATTTTGAGGTACCATTGGCGGGAATGACGGACAGAGCTGGGTATCAGCACCACAGTGGAAAGACAGTGATGTTTGGAGTCTTCAGCTTGGCATGCCACTTTGAATGTTCACCCTGTAAAGACCCAACTACTTCCAGACGCGGTTAAATATTAATATTGTAGCAGGAAATGTGATCAAAACAAATGTGCAATTAAAGGAGTGTATCCAAATCCATTCTGGCTATTTGCGTTCATAATTTGTAGGATAGTGAATTTGTATTCTCAGACATCTACCTTCTTACAATACTCTATAGCATTGGCTAACGGTGTCATATCTAGCCATCAGAATGTGTCCCAGATGCGCAAGAATGAACACATTTTCTGTTTCTGTTTGTGAAAGCTGACTCTGTGGGGGATTATTTCACAAGTAGTGGTTTAAGCGAGAACTTCCTGAGACAATGCTAATAATGTCTAATGACTCAGTCTTGTTGTTCCTCCTTTCAAAAGAGACATGATGGGTGGCTAGAAACTGAAACTATCCAGTATTCTGATCGTTAGTAGTTTGTAAATGTTAATTATAAAGTTAATGGCATCTGAAATTCAGCCGTCAGGTTGTGTGCCCCCCTGTTGAATTGGACACATTTAGTGATAGGAGTTGAAAAATGTACCTGCCCACTAGTCACCTATTTTCAGTTCTGTGAATGTTAGACCTTCCTTCTTTAGGAAATAGAGGGGTTTATTTAACCCACGGCGTAGCTGTTTCATACTATTCCCCCTTTTTAAAATGGACATATTGGAGGTGGCAAGGTGAAATATGTTATAACTTGCTTCTTGGTATTGTTTCCTTGTCGTTTGGTGAATGTGATAACCTCTTACTGTTTTTTTTATATGTTAGATTTGATAGCTATTATACTGTATCTCTGGAATTTATATTTCCTTCCAGGACAAAGACGCATCAGACCATGATCATGATAACTCGTTGGAGATGCATTGTATTTACAGAAGGATGGAAGGGGTACAGACAACATACAGACCACAGGGCAAGGAAACTGCACTTTTTACTACTTTTACTTACACTTTTACTACTGTACCTTGTCCAATATATGTCCAATATGAATATAAAACAACTTCCCACAAGAGTAAAAGCACGCAGGGAACATTTCAGGAATAATACAAACCTCTTACTAATGACAATAACAGCTGTTGGCTGTTTAATATTTCCTCTCATTGTAGTTCAGCAGTAATGGTATGAATATGTGTGCTGTGAAATTAAAGTTTCCAAAGTTAACAGGGACATGGCCTCCTCTTGTGGGCAAAGAATGTAACTGCAGAACTCAATGACAACATATAAAACAAATATAAATACAACACAGGAGCGAACTGAGGCCGTACTCTACTATGTTATTTCTAATTTCTTTCCGAGACAGACAAATTCCCTCTCATTTGAAGTGTTACATGCAAGATTCAGCTTTACTGTCGATACACAACGCAGGATTGCACAATGAAATGCAGCTGTAGCCCCCTCCATGCTGCACACACAGAAAATGTATAAACAAATATTCAAACATTTCAGCTACGAATAGAAGAAAACAATGAAAAAGGCAATAAAATAGAACAAAGTATATAAAAGTAGCAGTAAAGGAAGACATAAAAAAATGTGTGCAATATAAGTGTAATATGCCAGTTATAGTGCAAAAACCTGCGGTAGTAGTGGGAATGAGGATATGGTAATGACACTAGACCTGTTAATAGTGATAACAATGGTTTGTTTGTGTGTCTCTTCCCCCCCAACCCAACCGGTTGAGGCAGATGACAGCTCACCCAGAGCCTGTTTCTGCCCGAGGTTGCTGCCTGTTGAAAGGGCGTTTTTCCTTGCTACTGTTGTCTAGTGCTTGCTCATGGTGCGAATTGTTTGGTCTCTGTAAATACTCTTATAAAGAGTACAGTTGTGACCTGCTCTGAGATAACCTACAGTATGTTAATCTTTGGGAAAACTACCTCAGGAGCTTTTTCAGGATTGACACCAAACCTGTTAATAGTGACACTCTTTGAATTATTTAATATGGGTTAGGTTAGTTCACATTTGTGCATCATGCAATCAATAAATCAATAGAATAATTCATTAACATTAACGTTTATATTTTTTTGTCAATAGCAATTACGTGCAACAACGCTCAGCTCCAAATTCCATCTGACATGATGGACATAAGGTTGCATGAAGTAAATAAAAGAAAAGAAAAAACAGTGCATGGCAAATGAGAAAGTTTTTTTTTTTTTTTTAAAAAGAGAAAGACAAATGGAAAGAGAGAGAGAGTATTACTCTCAGAAGAGCTCGAAGCGATTTTTAAGTGTAGGGTAACGTCAAATCATTTCTCAAGTGGTAAATGTGCTGTGACAGTCAAATAAAAAAACAACTGACTTTTGGAAAGTATATCATGAATCAGATGTAGGCAGGCTGGCTTTTGAAGGGCACAAAGCAGGGACTGCAACTTACCGCCATTTGTTAGCCACAGAGTATTTTTACTTTGCTTAAACTGTGTTAGACGTTTTCTGTTCCCTTAATTTCTGGACTGTTAAAAGCTTTTCCCCTTCAGCATATTAATGACAGATTCATAAGCAAATGAGCAAATTTCCTACTTACACATCAAGCAGGCAGGAAAGGGGAAGTACACTGTGCACTGTTTGTACAGTATGTTAATCTTAGGAAACAAATTGACAATTGGCTTCTTGTAGTGAACGAGAAGGCTCAGTAACCTGAATGAGGACTTGTTGTCATTTTGAGGTATCATTGGCGGGAATGACGGACAGAGCTGGGTATCATCAGCACAGCAATGGACCGAGAGAGGAGGTGTATATTGAGAAGAGAAGGGTACCAAGCACCGACCCCTGCAGCACCACAGTGGAAAGACAGTGATGTTTGGAGTCTTCAGCTTGGCATGCCACTTTGAATGTTCACCCTGTGAGATAGGAATCAAAGATGCCTAGTTTTGATAAAGCAGACAGGAGGATTGGGTGGTTCCCCATATGAAAGGCTGCTGTCAGGTTCAGCAACATGAGAACTGATCACCTCAGGCTTTCTATCACTGACAGCAGGTAGTTTCACTGGAACATGACTCTCATGAAACCAGAATGGGTGGGACATGTAGTGCAGGCTTCGCAAACCTAAACCTCGTAGCTTGTCATTTTCCACTTTCCTCTGTCTTCTCAGGCAGCTTTGACTTCTAGATTGTGGATCACCTTGAGCAAAATCCACCTGTTGTAATTTCAGCAAACTGTCCTGAACTTTACTTTAAACTAACCATCTCTGACCTCGCCTTTTGATGTGTGCAGCTTGTACACAGCAGGCTCTGCCCCAGCGTAGAGGCTGCCTGATCGGCTAAACTCAGGGCAAAAATATTCCTGCACATCCTCTTTACCTTACCTTCACCTGTCTACTCCAGCTGTCTGCACAGCCTATTTCCTGCCATCCAACGGATACTCACCAAGCGCTCACGTTGATCCACCACTATGTTCAGGTAATTATTGTTGAATGAAGGTTGGTTTAATTTTGCGCAACATGTTTCTGTGAATTTAATTCCTGGCACTATTCTGCAAGCGCTTCACACACTTACGTCAATTTGAAAACGAGAGCTGAGATGTTATTCGAGTATGATGTGATTTGAGGGTCGGATTTAATTTTTAATCTGAAAACTTGAATTAGTCATTCATCCATTCATTCTCAAAGAACACCATAGTAGCCTGTATAATATTACACCCGTTTTCTGAGCTTTTACACTACAACTAATAAATGGTTAACGATGTACAGCTTATGTTAAATAACGTTAAAAATCACAAGTCGAATAATCGAACATTTTCATGAAAGCCACCTTGAAAAAAAACATTAGTAGGCTACACAAAACTCGATACCTTGTGTCTCATTAGACTAATAATCTTAGAAAAACAAACCCTCTTTATTCAGTTATAATGTCCACCAACGTTGTCTCGTGCTCCTTGTAATTATACTTTTTTTTGCCGACGATAACATTTGTGTGATCTAATCTATTTTGGTCTTAAATAAAATACGTGTGAATGAGATGAAACGCCAACAAAAGTCTTTTTTCTTTTTTGTCATTTATTTTTTCTCAGTCCGAGTATATACATGTACAACACAAACTGTATATTTGCGTAGTCTATCAGTCTAACATTATCATTTCTGAACCATTGAGCTCCTTGTCTCTGCTTCATCTCGCATACTTTAACTCCACTTACCAATTCACATTTTTTTGTGGATGTGCACAATATTGCCTCTTTGTCTAATTCATTAATTTTCTTCAACTAGCTCTCGAGTCCCGTTGTCAATGAAGACGTGCCTGAAGCAACTGGTGATGAAAATCTCAAAATAATAATAATAATAATAATAATAATAATAATAGCCTAATAATAATAATAATAATGGCCACCCTTAGAATCAGTTCATCTGTCAATTTGGTCTTGTCCGCATTAACTGACTGCTTTCCTTTCACAGAATTAAATAATTTAAGGACCAATATTTTGATGATATTAGCAGTTATCTGAAAAATGTACTTGGCCCAAAGATCACCTTCTTAGATATCAGCAAATCTTTGTCTTAATACGTGTAATTAGGATTCATCCTAGGATACATTTCCTTACAGCATCACGTAATTTGAAAAGTATTATCTGAATAGTATTATCTTTATCCAGCGGATAAGGGATATATCACATTTCATCATTTATTTATTGACTTTTTCATATGTGTTAGGATAGTACTTTGTTTGTAGTACTTTGCCTAATACACAGATCGGTAAATACGCATGTCAAACCTGAAAAGGTAAACTTTGAGATTGAATCTCCTCTTAACATTGTGCAAAATAAATTAATTAATAAAAATTGTTGTACGGGAATGAGGGCTCCCCGATTAACTGTAAAATGAATGCTATGAAAAATGAAAAACTCAAATTATACATTATTCACCATGAATTTAACCAGTCTATTTGTTTAATTGTTCAACTGTGAAACAAACAAACAAACAAATTATTATATAAATTATTGCTGTTTAATTGTATAATAAATTAAAAGTGAAAAAAAGAAAATGCACACAATTCTCCAACAGCAGTTTTTGTTTCTCTTAATGTATCTTAATGATAACCAAGGTTTATTTGCCAGAAACCCTCAGTACTTTAGTAACTAAATAGTCCTCAGTATATTCATGTATTTCTGACTGAGATGTGTTGATGAGAAAACTGTTTTATTTTCTCACCGCAGAGTTTCATTGATGAGAAGCAACAGAGCAGGAACTTTCTTGTTGCTGTTGGGAACTCTTCTCTTGGTCGTTTACCTCTGTAAAGAGTTTTTTGACATCTCCAGCCTCCATGTAGATGTGAGAAAAGATGACAGTCAAACGAAGCCACCCACCAAAAACAACTCCTACGCATTCTCCTGGCCAAGATGTCAACAAAATCTGTCTGCTGCCAACATCCCAGGCTTCACAACTGTTCCTCAGCACATCCAAGACTTTCTCTACTATCAACACTGTCGCCATTTCCCCATGCTATTGGACCTTCCTGACAAATGTGGAGGAGCTGATAAATCAGCAGAAGTCTTCCTTCTGCTGGTCATTAAAAGCTCCCCTTTGAACTACGACCGCCGAGAGGTGCTGCGCAAAACCTGGGCTAAAGAGAGGTTACACAATGGTGTGTGGATCCGAAGGATCTTCATCTCAGGAACGGTGGATACTGGTTTTGAGAAAGAGAGACTGAACAAATTACTCGAGCTGGAGCAACGTGAGTACAGTGACATCCTCCAGTGGGACTTTAATGAATCATTCTTCAACCTCACCCTGAAGCAGGTACTCTTCTTAGAATGGATGGAAAGAAACTGTCCGAACGCTCGCTTCCTGCTAAATGGTGATGACGACGTCTTTGCCAACACAGACAACATGGTCGAGTATCTCCAAGGCCTCAAAGACAATGATGGACGCAAGCACCTCTATACTGGCCAACTGATCGAGGGCGAAGGGCCTGTTCGATGGACAGAGAGCAAGTACTATGTCCCAGTTCAGGTGCAGGAGTCAAACACATACCCCCCTTACTGTGGTGGTGGGGGTTTCCTCTTGTCTGGTTATACAGCTTTGGTCATATACAATATGTCCCAGTCTATCACTATTCATCCAATTGATGATGCTTACATAGGGATGTGTGTGGCCAAAGCAGGACTTGGTCCTGTTTCCCATATGGGTGTCAAGACGCTTGGGTGGCAAATTCCTTCCAGCACAAAAGATAAATATGATCCTTGCTATTTTAAAGAGCTTCTACTGGTACACAGATTCCTTCCACCTCACATGTATCTTATGTGGCACAGAATACATGATCCTAATCTGAAATGTGGTGCCTCCAAGCTTTAGCAGCACCAAATAGTAAATTACAGGTGGTACAACAGCATGTTGGCACTTTGCGTCCAGCACTTGTTCTTAGGCTGTGAGAGCAGGTATGACCTTCTTTATTCTAGCCTTTGAATCTGTGGTTGAAGTTTTCCTTGTGTTTGTGTATTAGCCTACTTAGACTACTGTCAGCTGTTAGAGGTTGTGAATAGGGCTGGGTAGATCTGCAACAGGGCCTACTTTCTGACTACTGACTAAATCATGTCCAAAGCACATTGTCCCAAAAACTGTCAACTACCAAAAGCCACACAAATTGTGCCTTTTGTCTTGGAGTAATAATTACAGCCACATTTACCTACTAGAGCATGAATTAAGTATGAATTAGAGCATGAATTAGTTGTTTTTTCTCTCTATGACACCTCCCAGGCTCTATAGGTTATATTTTTTGTGTTATTTAATAATTAAAATAATTTGTGACTACTAGATGAAATTCCGAGTGAATAAAAAAGCTAAATATTGTTGTCCATAGACCTTTTTCAGGTGATACAACGCACCTGATGTATTGTATTGTAACATACTGGAGGTACTCAGCCTTAAGGTGGAAGAGCAGTCAATGCCTTTACTTAAAAACTTTCCAAACTTTTGTGTTACAGCTCTTGTCAATCATATTTATTTGTCTTTTTAATATCTTTAGGATTAAATCTGATTCAGTAATCTGCCTCATGACAGGCCAGAACCTCTGCAAATGGGTGATATTGACGGCATAGTGGACAGAATTAAAGAAACTGTGTGGTCTTTGAATCTCCGTGTTACAAAATGCTGCATTCAAGAGCAGCCTGCAGTGTAATGGTGCCACTATGTGGATACTAAGTGAATTATGCTGGTGAAATAAAGTAAACTAAGCTTTGGGCATCGCCGGCTGTGAACAGCTGATTGTTTCTCTACCATTTGACACATAAACAGTTGCCTCTAACCCCATTCATTCATTCATCTGCTGATTCATGTACAAGCTGAAGTCATGACGTCAAGCCTCTGTTGCTCTACCTTCTGTTACACAGTGCAATCAATCATTGAGCATTTCTTTCATCTGTCTTTCGGAAAAAAGGAAGCGTGTTCCTGGGGTTTACTGTCCAAAAATCGGCCTCCACTACAGCACTGCACTATTAGAAATTTAACAAAGTTAAACAACAATTACTTTGTGAGCACAGAGAGAACTACAGCTCCCATGAAGTTCTACAAGCAAGGCAGCACCGGCACTTACATCGTCATGACTTGGTTCTGTCCATATCATAAAACTCACAAAAGCTCTTTGTCCGTTTTTTAGTTGTAATCTTTGTTGGCTTAAAACTGTTACAGCGTTCAGTCCTCTCTGTCCTGCTGTTATTACAGACATGTCTGTAATGCTTTATGGCCACAGAGCAGAGCGCCCCGGGCTTCAGAGGCAGCTGCGACACCGTCTAACAGCGGGATAAGAGGCTAGTAAACCACACACACACACAGCTGTGCCCTGTCAAAAGTTATTCCCCACTGTTTGTCATCATGCCTCTTTGCCACATCATCACAAGTGCCGTGGCATCGAACATAATGAGCCTGAAGCTTTGTTTGCCACCTGAAGGGACATGCACGCGCATATGCATTTGTAGAACAGCCAATAGGAACGCGCACCTCTCTCTGAAATGACCTGTGATTGGCCAAAGTCTCCCATCACAGGCTAGATTTTCTAAAGCCTAAAAACAGAGCCAAGAGGGGCTGAAGTAGACTTTTTCTCTCAGACCACTTGAATTACAATATGCTGAACGCTTATTGTGAACATTTTGCCCAGTGACGCCAAAAAAATACTGCCTACCCCACCTTTGAAGGCTGCTTAGAAAACTGAAATTTAAATAGAAAAACCCCAAAAACCCTTATCTAAACATATGAAGCGCGCCACACGACATGCTGGAAAGGCTCTGTTCCAGGCTGGATTTTAGTAATTAGCATAGTCTGAGGTTTTCTCAGAACCTGGAAGGTCCGGTTTCACTTCGGCTCTCAATACAGTACATACCCACATACGTATGTCTCTGCAGTGATGCAAGGCCAACCTGAATTAGCAGCTGTCACCAAGTCGCACACTGAAAATCTGAACAGCCTGAAAATCAATTATATGATTGTTAATAGACCCTGACAAATGGTTGCTTTTCTCATTAAATGAGCCATAAATTAGCAGTAACAGAATGAGCTGTCCAACCTTGAACCATGTATTTCTTCCTCACAAGTTACTGTCCAAAAACATCCACCATATTATTTTAAATCCAGGGCTCTGACTAGCTCATTAAATGCACGTAGTGTAGTTAATGTACTGTAGCAAAGGGATGTTTCCCTCCTGGGATATTTTGACGCATCACTTTCAGCATTTGTGCAGTTCACCACTTAGTATCTCCTGTTATGTCTTTATGCTAAGCTAACAGTCTAGTTGACTAGCATTGAAAGCAAGGTAATCAGAGGAGGCATCTACTCACCACGCTGCCAGGCAGCAAGGGAAGGCAGTTTGAACAAAGGACCAAGCAGGAAACAACACTGAGGTTTTCCACCTAGCCTCTGGATCAGGAGATAATTGGCTCAGGAAGACCAACCTGATCTTCATTACCGCGGGGGACCAGAGGGGTTCCCACAAAGGTAATCCCAACAACTCACCGCTCTCTCTGCTCTACACCACAGGATAGTGGGACAACCCTTCCTTGAGAGGGAAGAATCTTATGTTTAAGTTTCAAAATTCTTTATTAAAGGACACTTTACACAGCCTGTACATCATCTATACCTTTACAAACCCCCCAGCAATCTGCACAGACTGTCCACACTGACCATCAAAGGTCTAAACACTTGCGTTGCTCTACTAATATGCTCAGGTAGTTATTGTTGAATTAATGTAATTTTGTGCTACAGGTTTCTATGAACGTCATTCATCTATAAACTAAAAATGTATTGCACTATTCTATACTAAGTAAAACAAGAATATATTAATATATAATGAGTTGAGAAGCCCACACAAATTGTTTATTTTATTTTTATTTATTTATTTTTTTTGGGGGGGGGGGGTCCAAAATGATTGTTACACTCTGAACCACCACTGTACATAGATTCTGCTTCATCTGATTTGCACATGCACACACCTTGGCTGTCAGTCTTGCTTGATGAGTTTGTAAAAGACTCCCCAGGCACCGTAGGCTACCACTGTTTAATGCTACAGAACAGGAACAGGACACGATGTTAATCCTTACAGCAAACCTCTGATCTTTTAAAGTGTAATTCCACCCTCAAATTCAGCTAGAACTGTCTCTCCCAGCAAATTTAAAAATTGCAACTAGTGAGGGAACAACAGCTGTAGGAGGCGTGGGTCAGAGGACACGGGGGAGACTGACTGATTAGAGTCTTATTTTTTTTTCCTAATATAAATTTCATGACGCAGATAAGTCCCAACTGGTTCACTCTGTCAGCATTGGCCTCGCAGGTTCAGGGCTGATTTAAAACAGCAGATGCCATGTTGAGCCATTTTCAACCCATGAAATGCTGATTTTTATACATTTGGTAAGAAATGTCTATTAACAGCAGCATTGATGTTTCATCACAGTACAGTAATATAATTTAGTTTACAGCTCAAAAACACATTTAAGTATAGAGTTCCTCTTTAAAGACCCAGGATCATGTTACACCCCGTCTACTTCATTAATTTTCATTCAGTCCTATGATGACCTGAGGTATGTAAGAGTGTCTTTTTTAACAGTATGCAGGTAATGTTTGTTTTTTCCTGTTTGACTTCATTTTGTGTCACTGATACAATAACTGAACACAGACACAAGGATGAAGACATTTCTTTATGATTCTCTACTGTCACAGTAAAATGATGGAACCAAAATATTCACTATTTATTTATTAGTGATCATCCAGAGGGCAACGTGAACGTCTCAACGCATGGCCGAATTTGTTATGGCACCCTAGGGCAAAAATTCACTGTTGAGGCCCTTTCGACCACCCCAACCACTAACCTCCTGCCCTCCTGTGCTTTTTGTGTATTTTTTTTTTCTGTCTCCTCCAGATTCTCATCAAGTAAAGACACACAGCAGACTATACACATATCAGGACAAAGCACTGAACATGTGGGAGAAGGCTCACGTATTTGTGTAAGAACTGAACTGGGTATGTGAGCCGCAAAACAAGCAGTATTTCCTTCCAGGACAGGGACTCGTCAGACAGATATTCTGACTCGTCAGATATTGAAGTAAAATATAATGACTTGTTGGGGACATATTGTATTTACAGCAGTCAGGGAGTTTCATGCTTATACTGGAGATGTATAATTATAGCTTTACTATGTAAGTCTGCTATAGTGCACTATTCTCTATGACCTTGTTATTCAGTGTATTCTTCTAGTTTAGTCTAGTTTTAGTTTATTTTGTCAAATTTGAGAACATTGTAAAAGTGCATACATATTAGATCATAGATCAGTATAATTGTGATTTCTCAAGGGAAGAAGGAACTGTGGTGCCCTCTTGTGGACAAATCATGTTACTGCACTGCACACGAGTCCAAATATGCTTTAAAGCCAATGTGCACCCTTTTTTTTTTCTTGTTTCCCCAACAATGACAAATTCCCACCCATCTGTGACGTCACATACACTACACCTCCCACAGTATAAAGTAAACTGCACCTTTCACTACCTTTACCTATCCTGTAAAATGAAACCTCTTATCACAAGGGTGAAAGTAGTCAGGCAGCATTTCAAGAATGCTAAATATTTGATAATGACACTAACAGTAGTCGGTTTGTCGGTTACAAAGTTAGTTTCATAGACATGCACAAACGAAAATGAACACACGAGGTAAACAAAGAGTATTATGCATGCTTAATGTGTGTCATGGTAGATGAATGCTTTCTTTCTTCTTGAAACTGATAATTTCCTTATAAAACCTTTTCCCTAAATCATGTTCCTGTAAGTGTCAAATGCTGGAAGGCCAAACATTTCTCTAGTGGTGTAGCCAGTTTTACCCATCCTCAAATGTCCATGCAAGGAATCTGGGTTTCACTTGAGTCAGTCATTCCTGTCTCACCTGCAGCTAGTTTAAAATGCAAAAGCAAGGCTCCTCATTGGTACCAAGAAGTGAGACCATATTCCCCCGGTACTGGTTACTAGTGAAATACAGAATTGACCTCCGAGATTTTACATGAGCAATCTATTTTCTGCCAAAGTTAAAAACAGTTTGGGTTATTTCACTGATTTGAAGTGGGTGGGGCTCAGTTTGTAAAAGGTGATGTCACATATTTCCATGCACCACTCAGAGATTAGAAATATTTGACTCAAAATGTGTCAATAGATTTGAGGATTTTTGCTTAAGTTGCCAGCACTGTCTGATCAAACCACACCCAGAAGCAGAAAAGATGAGTTTTTGAGAGTTGAACTCTTATTAAATCATAACACAGGATATTTTTGATGATTGTTTATTATTTAATCAGGAATATTTAATGTTATCAAGAAAAACAAGATTTATAATCAAGTTTTGAGGTGGTTTAAGAGCCTTTTAAAAAATGTGTTTTGAGTCCCCCTATGTATTTATGTCTGTTACAGTTATTTACATATATATTTTTATTGATGTAATGTATTGAATTTTTTTTCTGTAAAGTATTTTGGGCAACATTTATGTTTTTAAACGTGTTCAATAAATAAATTGACTTGATTTAAACTACTGTGAAGTGATTATTGAAAATGATGTCTTTTTCATACAGTAGCATTGTACTGGAGCTGTCTTGTTCATTATCATGATCAACAAGAAAACAAAACCTGAAAAACCTGTTTTCGGTAACAGCTTCTTGCTTGAGTCACTTCTGTGGCTCAAGGTTGGACAAAGAGGGGAGGTAACCAACAAGATGACATTTATTTTACTTGCCTAAAAGACACAATAAAACTAAAAGAATCAAATGACATATTGCCTTTAGCTAAGGAGACGCCATTCATAAAATCCAACCCACGCAGCCTTGAAGAAGCAGATTTGATTGTTAATCTTGTTTTTACTTGAAACAATAACAAAGAGATGGGCACCCAGGGACAGAAAAGGCAAGGGCAACATAACACACTAGTCCCGATCTTGTTTTTTGATCCCGAGTATTTGAGCGTGTGCTGATACAGAGTCTGTAGTAAAACAATTAACTGTAAATATAATAACTGCTCTATTGTCAGAGGCTGTGGTTTAAACGTCACCTGTGGCTCAGTCTAAACCCAGCTGCTTTGTCTGGTAGAGATCACCTAAATGCCACTAGAGGTATCCATATCTGCAGACACGGTTTTGGGTCACAGAATTCAGAATCAGGGCAGATTTCTGCAGCTCAAACCATTTTAGTTGTTAAAAGTTCAAATCCTCCACTGTGTTTGATCTTATTAGAGACACACCACAGACAGTGAAGGGAGGACAGGGCAGTGAGTGAAGTGAGCACAGCTGTTTCTTAGGGTTCAAAAAATGGTAATATGTCTATTTCAGTGACATTTGGCAAGATAAATTGCAATTTTATTTATTTATTTGCAGCTGTCAAACATATAGGTCTTCTACAAACTTCTTAATATAGGCCTATTGTAGGCCAAGTGTGCAATGTATTCTATATTAACAAGGACAAAAAACAAGATAAAAAATGTATATAATGGATCAAAAACCAAGTGAAATTCTGACACCTGAACCCCAGTACAGAAACGACAGAGACTGTCAAGGATTTCAAGACAGGCAAGACATGCCCGACCAGATAGCTGTCATACAGGCACAGGCTTGCTGATGACACAACAAGGAGCAGAGGTTACATAAGGTTGAATTGAAATTAATATAATGGATCCCTACACTTCCAAATGACCAATCCCCTCTGGGTCGCACCAGAATGGCCAGATAATATGGACCTGCCGAGAAATACTAAAGGCTTCACTTTCTCAACGTGGCCCTTGGCCCCGGGATTTGCAGGCCCTCTAAATTCCACCATGAAAATAGAACCCGAAGGATTAGATCATGCTCTCTTGTAATGCGGCGAAACTGGTTTTCCATGGCAGTGTCACGGCTGTTCCAAGAAACATCAACGTAAAACTGCCTGATTGGCTAAACTCAGGGCAAAATGTGCCCTACTCACAACCTTTACATCATCACTACCTTTACAACCCCAGCAATCTGCACAGACTGTCTTGAGACCATCAAAGGGATTCTAATCAAGTTCTCACATTGATCTACCAACATGTTCAGGTGATTATCGCTGAAAAGAATTTAATTGTGTGTTGTAGTGTGTCTTTAAATCATTCCTCTACAAACTGAAAATTAATTCTACTTTTTTGATAGACTCTATTTTTTATCTTAAGATCTGATTTGGAGGTCTGATGTCAAAAGCTTTTGTTCTTCCTTTTTTTTTTTTTTTTACCTCAAATTACACAATTTCTTATTGTTTTTTGTGTGTGTTTTTTTTTTTTTAGCATTTATTGCGATTATTACACCAGCTTTGCCATAACTGAAAGTCATAAACAGTGTCGTGGAATGACGTTTAACTGAATTCTTTAAACAATCGCAATTTTCCCCATCCTGGCCTGGCAATTTCTAAACATCACCATGTATTCAAGATTACTACTGTCTACTTCTCTGCACTACATGCAAATGAAAGAAACACTCATTGATCATGTCCAGTAGTAATGCAGTGCAGCCTGCGTCAAAACAAGTAAAGTCAGTATTCAAGAAAATTGACCATTGAGGTGAGTCAAGATGTTTGTAGTGTCAAAAACTGAGCGTTGTGATCTATCCTGAACTTCTGGGCTGCAGTAAGGATGCTTCTGTAATTTAGTTTAAATTAACCATTGTAGGTGTTATCTATTTGCTGTACCATCAACTATAACACTAACATTAAATCATTAAACTTGTATTAATACACATTTGGTGCTCTTGTGAGTGCTTACGGCAGCATGATAGTGTTGTCTCACTATAAATTCGCAATAAAGGAACATGTTGCTTAGTGCAACAATATGGCTCATTGATGTGTTTGAACAATATGGCTCATTGATGTGAAGTGTAACCACACCCTCAAATTCTGCTAGAACAGTCTCTACCAGCATATTCAAAGAAGTACCGCACACTTAAATGTGTTTTTTGAGCTGTAAACTAAATTATATGACTGTACTGTGATGAAAGACATCAATGCTGGTGTTAATATTGACATTTCTAACCAAATTTAGAAATATCGGGTTGGGTTCATGGGTTGAAAATGGCTCAACACGCCATCTACTGTTTTAAATCAGCCCTCAACCTGTGAGGCCAATGCTGACATAGAGTGAACCGGTTGGGACCTGTCTACATCATGAAATGTATATAAAAAAAGACTCTAATCAGTGTCAGTCAGTCTCCCCCGTGTCCCCTGACGCACACGCTACATAGCCACGAGGCCACGCCTCCTACAGTTGTTGTTCCCTCACTCGTTGCATTTTTTCAATTTGCTTCTAGCAGAATCTGAGGGTGTAGTTACACTTTAAAAAATGCAATGAGTGGGAGAATGACAACAACTGTAGGAGGTGTGGCCTCGTGGCTGACTGACACTGATTAGAGTCTTTTTTTATATAAATTTCTTGACGTAGACAGGTCCCAACCAGTTGACTCTACCTCAGCATTGGCCTCACAGGTTCAAGGTTGATAATGATGCAAAAAAAAAAGAAGGATGAAAATGTCATAGTGATTATTTTGACTATTTTCCTCAAACACACCCTGAAAAAAAAAAGGAATCAAAACTCTGCGATTCCTTGTGTGACTAACTTTTCTAACTTGTCTGTATATAGATATAGACATAGATAGATGTGCATATATAGATATATAGAGAGATAGAGATAAATATGTCTATCTATCTATCTATCTATCGATTCTGCTTCATCTGATTTGCACATTAGAGTCTAAATTTCATGACGCAGATAAGTCCCAACCAGTCGACTCTATGTCAGCATTAGCATCGCAGGTTCAGGGCTAATTTAAAACAGCAGATGGCGTGTTGAGCCATTTTCAACCCATGAAATGCCGAGTTTTATAAATTTGGTAAGAAATGTCGATATTAATACCAGCATTGATGTGTTTCATCACAGTACAGCTCAAAAAATGTATTGTTGATTTTGGTCTTTTCATGGGAACTGTTGACAATAAGAAAAACAGAGAATATCATTGTCTTTATTTATGGCTTTGATGAAATAGTTAGACATTTTGGGAAATACACTTATTTGCGGTTTTGCCAAGAGCTAGATGAGAAGGTAGATACCACTTTCATGTCTGTATGCTAAATATGAAGCAACTGCCAGCAGCCAGTGAATTTAGCTTAAGACAGGAAAAAGGGGAAACAAGTAGCCTGACTCAATCCAAAGATAACAAAATCAGTCTACCGGCAACGTCTTAAATTCACAAATTATCCGTTCAAGAACCGAAGTGTAAAAATGACACGTAGTCGTTTTACAGGGGTCGGACTATTTCTTGGCCAGGCACAGTAAATTGCCTGTGTGGGGTGAACCTCATAAGATAACTGATGTGATGTTTTTACTAGGAACAAATGAGAGCGTGGCTGTTGGCCCCAGGATTTGCAGTCCCCTTAAATTCCTCCATGAGGATAGAACCTGAAGGCAGCCAGTGGATTAGATCATGCTGTCTTGTAATGTGGCAAAACTGGCTGTTCCAACAAACATCAATGCAAAACCTCAAACATCATCCACTTCATATTCAGGAAAGAAGACTGCACATATAATTTGACTGGCAGATGGGGAAGTGCAGCACAGAAACAATGGGTCATATTTTATCCATGTACTTTGAAAATCTGATAAGTGACACCCTTGTAGTTGGGATTTTGCACTTCCTTGAGATAATGTTTCAGTCAGACATTGGGCATTGTATTTTGTACATATAGTAAACTTGTTATACTAAGTGGAAATCACAATATTGTGATAGTAATTGGTGCAAATCCTGCAGATTAAGATAGTGATAATAATCATGAGTCACAGCCGGAGCAGAAGATGCGGGGAGTCTTGTCAGCACAAACATCATCAGGAGGTATACCCTGCAGGCTGCACAGCAGAGCAGGACACAGAGCCATGCTGCTGCATACAGCAGTTGTTGAGCTGGTGGTAAAGGCAATCACATCTGTGTTTTAATAGCTGTCATTTTCCCCAATGCTGTCTTCTCAGGAAGCTTTGACCACCAGGCAGTGTATCAGGTTTGTTGGGAACATGATCCGCTTTGGCATAGAGATTGCCTGATTGGCTAAACTCAGGGCACAATGTGCCCGAGTCACAGCCTGTTCAACATCACTACCTTTACAACCCCAGCAATCTGCACAGACTGTCTTGAGACCATCAAAGGGATTCTAATCACGTTTTCACGTTGATCTACCAACATGTTCAGGTGATTATCGCTGAAAAGAATTTGTGTGTTTCTTTAAATTTCATTCCTCTACAAACTGAAAATTAATTCCACTTTTTTATAGGCTCTAAGTATATTTTGATCTGAGGATCTGATTTGGAGGTCTGATTTAATTCTGATGTCAAAAGCTTTTGTTCCTTAATTTTTACCTTGAAGAATTATTACACCAGCTTTGCAATAACTGAAAATCATACACAGGGTAGTGGAAAGACGTTTATCTGAATTCATTAAACAATCGCAAGATTGACTGAGATGTGTTGATAAGAAATTTGTTGTCCTGTCACTGCAGAATTTCAAGAATGACAAAACTCAGAGCAAGAAGTTTTTTTCTGGTGGGAACTCTTCTCTTAGTCCTTTACCTCTGTAAAGACTTTATTTATGGCGATACCTTCAGCCTCCACTTAGATGTGAGAAAAGATGACAGTCAAACGAAGCCATCCACCAAAACCAACTCCAACATATACTCCTGGCTAAGATGTCAACAAAATGCGTCTGCTGCCAACATCACAGGCTTCAGCTCTCTTCCTGATGGTATAAAAGACTTTCTCTACTATCAACACTGTCGCCATTTCCCCATGCTACTGGACCTTCCTGACAAATGTGGAGGAGCTGATAAATCAGCAGAAGTCTTCCTTCTGCTGGTCATTAAAAGCTCCCCTTTGAACTACGACCGCCGAGAGGTGCTGCGCAAAACCTGGGCTAAAGAGAGGTTACACAATGGTGTGTGGATCCGAAGGATCTTCATCTCAGGAACGGTGGATACTGGTTTTGAGAAAGAGAGACTGAACCAGTTACTCGAGCTGGAGCAACGTGAGTACAGTGACATCCTCCAGTGGGACTTTAATGAATCATTCTTCAACCTCACCCTGAAGCAGGTACTCTTCTTAGAATGGATGGAAAGAAACTGTCCGAACGCTCGCTTCCTGCTAAATGGTGATGACGACGTCTTTGCCAACACAGACAACATGATCGAGTATCTCCAAAGCCTCAAAGACAATGATGGACGCAAGCACCTCTATACTGGCCAACTGATCGAGGGCGAAGGGCCTGTTCGATGGACAGAGAGCAAGTACTATGTCCCAGTTCAGGTGCAGGAGTCAAACACATACCCCCCTTACTGTGGTGGTGGGGGTTTCCTCTTGTCTGGTTATACAGCTTTGGTCATATACAATATGTCCCAGTCTATCACTATTCATCCAATTGATGATGCTTACATAGGGATGTGTGTGGCCAAAGCAGGACTTGGTCCTGTTTCCCATATGGGTGTCAAGACGCTTGGGTTTTACATTCCTACTAAAAAACTAGATGATAAATATGATCCTTGCTATTTTAAAGAGCTTCTACTCGTACACAGATTCCTTCCACCTCACATGTATCTTATGTGGGACAGAATACATGATCCTAATCTGCAATGTGGCACTACGACCTGGTGTTAGCAATAACTAAATGTAACTTGTGATAGAGCTCTGTGGTACTTTGCATCCTGCACCTGCTCTTAGATACTGAATTTAGGGACGATCCTCTTCATTCTATCAAGGGGAAAGGTTTAAACTTATATAGGTTCACTCTTGGATAACATGTATTCTTCCCCAGCTTCTCCTCAGGCTTCAGCACAGTCCGAAGTAACATTTATCAAAAAACATGATAAATCTCCCTTTTGAAAACATCACTATTTAAAGTCAGACATGTCTACAAATACCAAAGCCCACTGGAATTTTGCAGAGTGGCAAAGGTTTAATTTGTTTTTGTACAGTTTAATGTAAATACACTTATTAAAATAAAAACTGTGTTTGTGGTAGTTGAAAAAAAAATGTTTTGTTGTAAATGCCCAAAGGAATGAAAGATGCAAAAGAAAAACTGCTATTCTCTGGATGGGACTATTTAAGTGTTAATGTGTGAAAACTACCAGACTGCCATTGGTGTGTAGGGCCTTTAATGGGCTTTAAGTTGTGGACACATAGTCCAGTCACAGATATAGTAAATAGTATGCCTGCGGGTGAAATTTTCCTTTAATGATGACAGTGATGATGTGTGGGAGAGTGTTCTGTGTATGGTGAAAGTCTTCCATGTCTGCCATGACCATGTTGAGCTCTGGTAGGCGCAACAGGCTCAGTCTGCCCTGAATCAGTGCTCTTATAGCTAGGAGGATAAATCATTGATCTGTTTGCTTTGCCACCACCCAGACCTTTGTCCCCTTATGCTTGTTGAGTGTATCTAAAAGTGAGTTATTCTTTAATGTTTATGACTAATCCCAGTGTTTAACTGATGTATTGTTTGTGTCTAAATACTACCCTAACTTTGTTCTGAGCCAATGAGATTTTGAGTTTGATAATTAAGAATAGTTAAGATGAGGAAATAAATGGAACTGATCTCTTACATCTTTCTCTGTTTGTGTAATTAATACAGACCCACCACTTGATGAAGTTAAAGGGGAAGTTCATGTCAGAATTAAGTTCATATTTTGTATTTGTACATTGTATTTAATGTAAACCAAAAACAAATATTAGTATTCTTATACAGTCTAATTGCCCATTTATCAGTTATCCTCTGAAAAAGATTTTTTCATATTCACAATGGTCACATGTGAAGAGGTCAGTATTGGCCATAAATGTCATTGTTTCTGGTGTTGTGATGCAAAGGTACACATGATAAAGATTAATAAAACAGTTTACTTTAACCCCCCTTTTTTTTAGCATGTATAAGCACTATATACACATTCATATATGGCTAATAAAACACTATAATGTAGTTATGAGCAGATGTAAGTGTTGTGGACACCCATATGTGGAGACCGGGGTATAAACAGATAATGAATGACAATATAGAAAAACACTAATAATATAAAACATGTCTTCATAGGAGAAGTTATTGTTGACAAATACTGTACTTTACTAAACACTTAAAAATGTCCTTATCTTCTTACAACTACATTATAGTGTGTTATAAACCATTTATTAAATGTTTATATAGAGCTTATAAATGCTAAAGGGTTAACTATCAGTAAAAGAAGATAACATTCAGCAGGAATTAGCTGGAGAGTCTCGCAGGTTCATTCTAATCAAAGACTTTGATTTGACTTGACACAAGCTGGCATGTTAAATGTGTTCAAATGAAAACCAGCAGTTTCTTTGTACCAGCAAACACAGGTGCCCATCCCTGACTTACAATATATGAGGTTAAATGAACGGCAAATAAGGTGTCACCCACTAAGAAACTTGATGTCATTGTGGAGCATTGTTGGGTGGCTTCTAACAACACCCTCTGATATATGTGGGAAATTTTATTCACCAAATGTGGTATAATATTGATGAATCGGTATTGAATCATTGCAGGGTAAAGTCAGAGAGGTCAAATAAGTCATAATCAATATTACAGTATTATGTATAAGTCAATCAAAGTCAATCATATTGATAATGGTCAGGTAAAGTCAGGTTCAGTCATAATCATGATGTAGTCATGTGTTGTTGGATGTGGGCATAATCATAGAAGTCTTGTATTCTTAATTAAGTGCAGCAGCTGGCAGTGGGAGGTTAGAGTATATCAGACAGTGGGAAAAAAAGGGAGGAAACTGTGGTGTGGCTCAGAGCAGGTTGAAAACATCACAGAAATTAGGCCGAGGTCAGCAGGTGGTTACGCAAATTTGAGCCCACAGAAGGAGGGGTGAAAGGGGTGGCTATAAAAGAAGATGTGTGCATTGGATTGTCAGTTACTTCATGGACTGACTCAGGTTTGTGTGCGCTCGTATGCTTGACTGTTGGCTGCTCCATGAACTAACTCGGGTTTGCTGTACTTGTTGATTTGTCAGTAAACTCTATTCATATTAGAACTCTTTTGACTCAGTTGAATTATTTTTGAGTACTGAAGTGCTTATAGTGTGGGGAAGATCCTGAGGACATCTGGCCCATCTTTGGGATTTTTCTCCCACAGTAGGATATAAGCATGTGTATCTGATTATAGGAGAGCGTGGCAGGGTTATGAAAGGTCCAAGGTTCAATTCAATTCAATTCAGTTTTATTTATATAGTGCCATATCATAACAAAGTTATCTCAGGGCACTTTTTCGAATAGAGCAAGTCTAGACCGACTCTTTATATTTACAGAGACCCAACAGTTCCCACCATGAGCAAGCACTATGCGACAGTGGCAAGGAAAAACTCCCCTTTAACAGGTAGAAACCTCGAGCAGAACCAGGCTCAAGGTGGGCGGTCATCTGCCTCGACCGGTTGGGTTGAAGGGGGAAGGGGGAGCGGGAGAGAGAGAGCAGGAGGAAAGAGAACATACAGCAGCTCAATACAGCATAGATATGGTAATGGCATTGATGTTAACACCAACAGAAACAACACTAAGAGCAACATTATAATAGCAATACTAATAACAGCAACAACAGCAATAGCATCAGCTGGTGCAGAGCAGGAGCACGGGGGCAGCAGGCGGCAGCAACCACAGACCCAGACCTCCATAGCTCCAGAGGCAGAAACACCTGCAGAAAGCAACAGAAGGGGAGGGAGAGAGAGAGAGGAGAGAAAGCACACAACTACGGGAAGAAGTTGAATTAATAACAAGCATTGATGGGATATGAGGGCTTACAGATGGAGAGGAAGAGGAGGAGAGAGGAGCTCAGTGCATCATAGGAAGTCCCCCGGCAGTCTAGGCCTATAGCAGCATAACTAAGGGGTGGCTCAGGGGTCACCTGAGTCAGCCCTACTATAAGCTTTATCAAAGAGGAGTCTTAAGCCTACTCTTAAATGTGAGGAGGTTGTCCGCCTCCCGTACACAAACTGGGATCTGGTTCCACAGGAGAGGAGCTTGATAGCTGAAGGCTCTGGCTCCCCATTCTACTTTTAGAGACTCTAGGAACCACAAGGAACCCTGCATTCTGGGAGCGCAGTGCTCTAGTGGGGTAATAGGGTACTATGAGCTCTTTAAGATATGATGGTGCCCGACCATTTAGGGCTTTGAAGGTGAGGAGAAGGATTTTAAATTCTATTCTGGATTTTGCAGGGAGCCAGTGTAGAGAAGCTAATATTGGAGAAATATGTTCTCTTTTCTGGTTCTTGTCAGTAAACGTGCCGCAGCATTCTGAATCAGCTGGAGAGTCTTAAGGGATTTATTGGGGCAGCCTGATAATAGAGAGTTGCAATAGTCCAGCCTAGACGTAACAAATGCATGGACTAGTTTTTCTGCATCTTTTTGAGATAGGATGTGCCTGATTTTTTGCAATGTTACGTAAATGAAAAAAGGCAGTTCTTGAAGTTTGTTTTATGTGGGAGTTTAAGGACATATCCTGATCAAAGATAACTCCAAGATTCCTTACGGTGTCACTGGAGGCCAGGGCAATGCCATCTAGAGAAACTATATCTTTAGATAATGTGTTTCGAAGGTGTTCGGGGCCAAGTACAATAACTTCGGTTTGTCTGAGTTTAACATCAGAAAATTGCAGGTCATCCAGGTTTTTATGTCCTTAAGGCATGCTTGAAGTTTAGCTAATTGATTGGTTTCATCTGGCTTGATCGATAAATATAATTGGGTATCATCTGCATAACAATGAAAATTTATGGAGTGCTTCCTAATAATATTGCCTAAAGGAAACATATACAAGGTAAATAGAATTGGTCCAAGCACAGAACCTTGTGGAACTCCGTGACTAACTTTGGCGTGCATAGAGGATTCATCATTAGCGTGTACAAACTGATAACGATCTGATAAATAGGATTTAAACCAGCTTAGTGCAGTACCTTTAATGCCAATAAAATGTTCTAGTCTCTGTAATAGAATGTGATGGTCAATGGTATCGAATGCAGCACTAAGATCTAGTAAGACAAGTACAGAGACAAGTCCTTTGTCTGATGCAATTAGAAGGTCATTTGTAACTTTCACCAGTGCTGTCTCTGTGCTATGATGCACTCTAAATCCTGACTGAAAATCCTCAAACAGCTTGTTGTTGTGTAGAAAGTCACACAACTGATTGGCGACTGCTTTCTCAAGGACCTTAGAGAGAAAAGGAGGGTTAGATATAGGTCTATAATTTGACAAAATCCCTGGATCAAGAGTGGGCTTTTTAAGAAGAGGCTTAATTACAGCTACTTTAAAGGACTGTGGCACATAGCCTTTAAATAAGGACAGATTGATCATATCTAGTACATAAGTGCTAACTAAGGGTAAAATTTCTTTAAGCAGCCTAGTTGGGACGGGGTCTAAGAGACACGTTGATGGCTTAGATGAGGAAATCATGGAAGTTAGTTGATTACGGTTGATGGGAGAAAAGCAGTCTAAATGTACAGGTTTTACAGTTGTTTCTAAGGTTCCTGTGTTTGAAGATAAGTCAGTACCAACTGAGGGCAGGAGGTGCTGAATTTTTTTTCTAATAGTTAGAATTTTATCTTTAAAGAAGCTCATGAAGTCATTACTACTGAGGTCTATAGGAATACATGGCTCAACAGAGCTGTGACTCTCTGTCAGCCTGGCTACAGTGCTGAACAGAAACCTGGGGTTGTTCTTATTTTCCTCTATTAATGATGAGTAGTAGGCTGCTCTGGCATTATGGAGGGCCTTCCTATAAATTTTAAGACTGTCTTGCCAGGCTAACGTGATTCTTCCAGATTGGTGGAACGCCATTTCCTTTCAAGTTTTCAGCGATGTTTGTTTTAATTTCTAGGGTTTCGCGGGTTGCCCACCATGGGAACTAACTCCTCTGTTTTATTATCTTCTTTTTAGAGAGTGATAGAGTCGAGAGTGTTGATAGAAGGCCTGCAGCACTATCAACAAGATGATCCAATTTGGGAGAGGGACTAAGTTAGCATAAGGTCATCTGTTACGATGAGACATGGAACTGAATTTAATGCCGATGGAATCACTTCCTTAAATTTAGCTACAGCACTATCAGATAGACATCTAGTGTAGGAATGTTTGCCTAATGGTGTGTAGTCCAGTAATAGGAATTCAAAAGTTAATAGAAAATGGTCTGATAAAAAGGAATTCTGTGGAAAGACTATTAGATGTTCAATTTCAATCCCATAAACAAGAACAAGGTCGAGGGTGTGGTTAAAACAGTGAGTGGGTTCATGTACACTCTGACAGAAGCCAATCGAATCTAGTAATGAGATAAACGCAGCACTCAGGCTATCATTTTCTACATCCACATGAATATTAAAATCACCTACAATAATTATTTTATCTGTTTTAAGGACTAAACCTGATAAGAACTCTGAGAATTCAGATAAAAATTCAGAATACGGTCCAGGAGCTCGGTACACTATAACAAATAGAATTGGCTGTACTGTTTTCCAGGTTGGGTGTGAAAGGCTAAGAACTAGGCTTTCGAACAAGGTATAATTTAATTTAGGTTTAGATTTGATTAATAGGC